>CANXYC011197982.1:0-41379 GCA_948193065.1 Aleurites moluccanus
ATATATTATCACACAGAGGCTAAGTAGGTAGCAACAAATGAACAATATTAACAATTGGCTCATGGATAGCACACCAAAGGACCAAATCAAGGGAAATGGTTTATAGACACCAAATATAAATATATAGACATTGGGAGAAATAATAACCATGTATATATAACAGGTACTGGGCCATGAAATGCATATCATTATCAATATAATATGTAAATAACATAAGGTAGACCATAACCCTTGCCAGCTAGGGTATCACTGGAATTTCATTCTGCACAATACTGATGGTATTTACCTATTACCCCATCAGCAAGGTAGATCTTTCATACAAATATTAGAATATATTAAAGATAACAAATAAGATATCAAATAGGCAAGAAAATCAGCAAGACTCAATTTATGTAACTTTAGCTCATTTGAGCTGTTTAGGCAAGTAAACACATATATGATCATTATCCTTAATAAAGGAAAATTATAGTATAGACAAAATTCCACAAAAGTTATTTAGGATACAAGTTTAAAATATGTCAAGAAGACATATTTACACTGGTGACAAAGAAAATCACCAATTTTAACAAATTTGGTAACAATTAGATTCTTAAAGAAATTAACAAAGGTCATTTCGTCGAGCACTTGGTGTGCACCACTTTAGGACCAAATAAATATAGGTTTCGGACATATTGATCAAAAGTCAAAGTTCACAATTTAAGCCCCAATGGCAACAAACACAAAGACATTATCAAATAGGGTTTATATACATCAGTAAACAACACAATTAGAGCTTGAATTCAAGAAAAATTCAAAGGAAACTCAAATGAAACACTTTGGCCAAAAAGTTTCAAGAATTTAAATGGATTCAAATTGATTAAAGAAAGTTTTAAACATGTATAATAATATACATATAACTCACCAAAACTGATAATTCAATCGTTTACGCGATAAAACACCGATTTACCTATAACAGGCAAAAAAAGTGTTCTTCAATTTTCTTCGATTTTACAATCAATTTTACCACATATTTAACCTTAAATGGATGCTAACTAACATATTTAAACATTAATTAGAATTATGGAATCATACACAGAAAATCCATTTCAAACATAAACCTAGTTTTAGATTTTCTCCAATTTCGATCCAATCTTGAAATCTATCGATCTAATCATGTTTCTAATCACTAATGTAACTTAAATGAATCAAAAGAATGAAGAAAACATCATCCTCACCCGAATTCTTCAAGTGGCCAAAATTTAGGTTTGGAGTTTCATCAATTTCTAGTTTGAATTTCTTGAAATTTTCGATGGAAACTAGTTTAATCAGAAGTTTAATCGAGTTTTCTATCGATTTTGCTTGAAGTTTGGATGAAATTGGTGGAGTTTTGGATGGAGGAGAGTTTCAGCTGTATCAATGGAGGAAGGAGTAGAATTTTTTTATTTTTGGAGAATTATATGGCTATTTATATTAATTAACTTTCAGCTAATTCGATTTTCCCTCCCGACACTTCTCGTATTCGCATTTTGAACCCGGAACTTATAACTATTTATATTTTTATCCCATTTCAATTATGAAATAATATTTCTTATATTTTTCCAGTTTATGAGTCTAATGGTGACATTAAAAATTTAAAATTTTGAACCCGTTCGTTAGTCAAAACGTCGACGTGCTTACCTATCCACCAGGTCAATTTTTAGCGATTTATCAAATCACGCAAGTATGAAGTTCTAATATCTAAATCAATTTTATTTATGCTCAAATAACATATATTCAAGGTTATATAAATGAAATTTGAGGGTGTTATAGTTTTAGGCTGATTTTCTATAGCTTTTCCATCCCGTTCTTATCCTTTTACAATTGGTTATCTATAGTTCATCTTGTAGGCAATGTCTTCAGTATGAGTAACCAGGAGAATTTATTAAATGAAATCATTAAACACACTGAGAATCTTAACTGCCAGGATGATGTGTTGGATGTGTGTGTTAGTTAGGAGTAGAACCATAATTCTGCCTTGTTGTTGGTAGGTCGTATTATTTCCTCTAGGACTTATAGTGCCCCATTCATTAAATCTATCCTATTAAAATCTTGGAGATTAAGTAGAGAATTAAAAGTGGTTGGGAAATACTCAAATGCATTCAATTTTTACTTTACCCATGAGGATGATGTTATTAAGGTTTTCAACTCTTCACCTTGGTCCATTAATAATAGTATCCTTGTCCTAAAAAAAGTGGCTCCCTTACCAACCGTTCTCTACTCTTAATTTTTCATATGTTATTTCTAGGTTCAAGTCCTTGGGCTTCCTCCAAATAAAATTAATAAAGAAAATGTTGAGTTAATAGGAAAATTCTTCATGGATTTTATTAAAGATGATATAGATCAAAGTATTGGTGAAGGTTGGAGAAATGTTCCTAGAGTTAGGGTTCTGGTGGATTTAAACAAACCTCTCCCTATTGGTTTCTTCACTAAGTGAGATGATGGGGAAAAGGTGTGGCATTGTTTCAAGTATGAAACATTAGGGGATTTTTGTTATCTCTGTGGTATGGTTGGGCATATTCAAAAGTTTTGTCCATATCTAAAAAAAGAGGTACAAGTCCAAGGTAAGAAGAGTTATAGATATGGTCCTTGGTTGAGAGCTTCTAGTAGAGGGAACTTTTATTGGACTAAATCCCTTTCTTTAGAACCAAAAATCTCTTATGTAGCTAGTTCCCTAACCCTAACGAATGAATTAGTGCTTATGTAGCTAGTTCCCCAGCCCTAGCCAATGAATCAGTGAATCATCAAACTATGGAAGATGAAGCTAAGAGTGATCGGAGCTTCGGTCACCACCTGCCAATGCTTCCAATAGGTACTTTGGGTGAAGCTCAAAACAAATTCATTCAGTTGGTCACATCAGTTAGAGAAATGGACAGAGGTAAGTACCTTTTTTACCTGGCCCAATGCTCAATGCTAGCTTAGTCTGTAACACCTATCCTCAAACACCTCACCCATTCTTCCTAACATCACCTCCAACCTATAGGCCGGTTATTGAGAATAATGTCTAAGCCCATATATCAAAATCCTACTTTTCTCAAATCTCCCACCATAATTCTCCTTCTGCCTCAAATAAAACCATTAAACTTGCTCAATCACTCTTTCAACTAGGTAAACCCAACCTACCATCTAACCCCTCTCCTTCAAAAATACCTGTTAACCTTCAAAATCTTGTTTCACCCCAACTAGTCCCCACTTTGGATATTGGAAAGATAAAAGCCTCAATTCCTACTTTTCACAAAGTCCAAAAAAGAAAATTTTCATTAGACCTAGTGGATCCCAGACCTTTTGACAAATTAGTTGACATCATTATAGTTATTCGCTACCCAAAAGCTTTTCAATAAGCAAACCCTGATATTGACATAAAAATTTTCCTTCTCCTTCCATGGATGATATGCTCCCTTTGTGCCATAACCGAAATATGATCTCTTCTTCTACTATCCTAGTGGAAATTGATTCTTCTCCAGACCAGTCTCCTGTCGTAGCACTCTAGCAGACAAAATAGTAGACCACTAGTACAGTCGATAGTATGGATATAGTGGATTAAAGTAATGGATATGATACCAATTTAAGCATAAATAAGCTCAATTAATTACTGAGATATACAGAAGATAATATTTACAGAAGAATTTTTAAGGACAGAATAAACAGAAATACTGAAAAAGAATTTTTATAGAACTTTAAGAAAATCTTTACAAAAATTTATTGAGAATACTTAGGATTAAGATCCTAGAATATTGAGGAAAAATAATTTAAGGATTATTTGAGTTTAGAAAGGCAAATGGATAGACTGAATTTTTAAGTATTGGTTCGAAAACACTGTAATTAATTATACAACCAGAGAAATTAAATTTTGTAACCGATTTAATAAAAAAAAGTGGAAAAGAGATTGGAATGACTGAAAAATTGATGGACTGACAAAATCGTAAATAAGTGTAATATTAGGGGCATTTTCGGAAATGGGCCATCTAGGACACATAATTGAATCTTGTAATATCCCAACAGACAGAGTAATGAATAGTGATGAAGTACATAAGATAGTATGGATATAACGAACTATAGTAACGAATATAATATTAATTGAAATATGAATAGGCTCAATCGATTATGGAAATATACAGAGAATGGTAGAGTATAATACTCAAGAATTTTTGAGTCTCAACCGGACCACTTTTAAGATACTTTCTCGGAAAGTATTAGTGTTAATTATACTGCCGGAGAAATAGCAGTCCGGCTAATTTAAAAATTTCTGACTCAGACTTGGGGGGATTAAGTTAGTTAATTTTATGTGAAATTATGGTAAAAAGAAAGAGTTGAAAAATATTTAGGAATACTGAAAATAAGAGTAATGGCAAAATCATAATTTATGGCAATTTTGGGGGCAATTTTGAAAATCCACTGTCTGGGATTTAGAATTGACCCATAACTATTTTTAAATGATAAAACAACCTAAAATAAGGTATTTCATTTCCCACATTGATGGTTGAATTTAAACATAATAGACAAAATAAATTACAGAACGTTTTGGGGTAAAAAATACAAATAAGAAAATTTTTGAGTCAAAGTACAATTAAACAAAGTTGTGGGACCCACTCATTCTAGAAAGAAGGCTAGGTGGCCAGCCATGGTGGGTGAAGAAAAGATTTTTTATAGGAAATAATTAATTAACTTATCAAATTAATGAAAAGATTACAAGTAATCAAAAATCTAGAAAATTCTATTTTTCTTTATCTTCATTGTTTTTAGTTCGCATTTGGTGTATATAAAAGATGAAGAAGAAAGCTATTCAAAGGGAGAAAACTGAACCATATGTAGAGAAAAACCAAAAGAAATAGTTTTCTAACTTTTTCCAAAGAAAATCAACTAAAAATAGATAGGAAATTGAAGAAGGAAGAAGCTTTATGAAGAAAATAGATAGAATTTAGTATTCAATCATTTGGAGGAGCAAAAGGAGAGGGCAATTCAAGTATTTTAAATCAAGGTAAGATTTCTAAACTTAGTTATTTGATTGAATTTAAGAGTTTTATGGTTTGATTTAATAAATAATAGAGTTAATTAAGCTAAAAATGTAAAGAGTGAGCTAGGGTTTATATAGTTTCTGAAATCTGATTTCAGGCAGTAACTTGTGGTTAATATTACGAAATTTTAGTGACTGAATTTTAGGATAGCCAAAACATGAAAGTTGTAGATAACTATGTTAATTAGATTTTTGTAAAAGAAATTTGTAAAATTCGAAGTGGGAAAATATTTATTGAGTAAAAACTGTGACTGACCTGAAATTAAGTTTTCTGAAAAATACTACTACTGTATTTTTATTGTAAATAATGATAGATACAGGATTAGAAGAAGTGTTCAATATAAAAAGTGTTAATTTATGTCTTATCTATAATCCTGTAAAAGAGTGTTTCAATTGGATTTGTAACTTATGAGATTTTAGGTTATGAGTTTAATTTGTCCGGATTGACTGATAAACAGAACATAAGCTACTGAGTTCTATGGATATGAGAACCTTAAAGTATGCATTAGAGAAAGTGTTAAATAATAAACATATTCATTCATATATTATATAAATGGATGTAAAATGGTTTTATAATTGGATGAACAAGAAATTAATTATAGGTATGAAAACAGGGTTTGTTCGGACAAGGATTTCAGGGCAGTAGTTTAATTTTGAAAATTCACTAATAATTGTACAGTGGTCCAAATATTCTAAATTTGGATATGTTATAATATTATATGTATATTTTTAATAGGAAAAATAATTGCAGTAATTGGATAAGTATAGATTGAGTTATGAGATAGAACAATACAGACTGGCAGAATAAGATTTTAGGCAGAATGCAAGTAGCAGGGCTGGTTGTAAGCCTGAGTTTAAATTAACACTATAAATTGTGTAGTAATGAGAATAAGGTGAATTTTGGATATATTAAAGCTTATATGTCTAGTTTAAGTAGAAACAAGAATTGAAGTATTTGGATAAGTATAAGAAGTGATATGGATTAAGGAGCACAGGCTACCAGTATGGAATGTTACATAGAAAAACCTTAGAGATTTGGGGAATTCAAGAATTTCTTAAATATAAGTGTAATTAATGTAGTTTATATTAAATAATATATAAATTGGAATTAATTGAATATGTAGAGTCAAGAGTAAATAAATGACATAAGCATTGGATTAAGGAAGAAAGGAGTGGAAAGTGTACTAGTGGAAAGTGCTCAGTAAGGTAAGTAATATACATACTATTTTGCTTGACATTGTCTTCAAATTAAATTATTGAAATTGCCATGAAATTCCATTGTTGGCCAAAAATACCAATTGTATGATCAATGATTAATTTCATGCTCTTTTATAATCCCAAATAATTCCTTTTAAATGAATTTGCATGATTGGCCTAATGTTTCATGTATTGAACCTTTGGAAGTGCTTAAGTTATTTTTGATACCTAATGATTAAGCACTATATGTATGACATTAATGAAATGACAGAAATTTTAATGATATTGTGCACAATGGTTTAATGATACTAGCTAGAAGGGGGTTAAAGTCTTAGCCATGAGGTCTAATCAATCGTATGAGTAAATAGCATGCTACCAAATTGTAGCCTCTGCTTAAATGATCAATAATGATTCTATCATTTTATAATATGATATGTTATGAATTCTTGATGCCAATATGGAACCGAACCCATATGTTAAATTACTTCAATTTTATGAATCTTAACTGATTGATGATCCTATTATTATTGTACATTTTATGCTATCATTATCCTCTTTATGAGCAACTACCTCACCTAGCCTTACAAGTAAGATAATATGTATATTACACACTAAGTATTATTATACTCACCTAGTATTTATTTATTATTTTTCAGGAATAAGGTTGTAGTGGTGGTTGTTTCCCAAGTTATTCATTTCTCCGGCTTGGGACGTCAAAAACTCCAATGTAATTATTTATTTTGGGGAATCATATTTATATACTCTTAGAGCTCCATGGTACTGTTGTGTTGGTAGTTGTGAGTGTATATGAATGCTTTGTTTAATAAAAGTTACAAATGATATGAAATACAAATGATGTGAAAAAGTTAATGAAGTAAAGATTATAGAAGTACTATAAATGTTAAAATGTAATTTTTGACTTGATATGCATATATAGAAGCATTTTATATATGATTGTGAGAACTGTGGAGTTGAGGTTATAAGGATGGTGAAAATATTGGGAGTGTAGTTTCTATGCAGGTGATGTAATTTGACAAATATGTCATGGGATTAGATTAAAAATATAAAGGAAACTTTGGCAAAATTTTTGTAAGAGTAATAATTTTTAAGTAGAATTTAAATATTAAAGAATGGTTTCAAGTATGAATGATTGTAATTGGCATGTTAATGAGTTCTACGGGTATATAGTGACCTTAGGTTTACCTGTGCTCTAGGACCGTTACGGTCCAAAAGTGGATCGTGACAAATCCAGAGTAATTTTAAATGATAGAACAACCTAAAATAAAGTATATCATTCCCACATTAAAGGTTGAATATAAATAGAATAGACATAAAAAATTATAAAAAATTTTGGGGTAAAATTGCAATTAAAGATAATTGGGGGACAAAAATATAATTAAGTGAAGATGTAGGACTCACCATTTATTTCATAATTCTAGAAAGAAATGAGGTGGCCAGCTATGGATTTGAGCAAGGAGATTTTTATGGATATTCTACCTAATAATTTTAGGAATTAAACAAGTGTTCAAAATTTTAGACCTATCTCCAAATTTCTGCATTTTCTTTAGTTTCTTGAATTTAATATATATAGAGAAAGCAACATGAAAGGTGATTTTATACCCATTTGGCCGCACCATAGAAGAGTGAATACCCATCAATATTGTTCTCTTTTCCAAAGTAAAACCAAAGCCAAATTAAGGGAGATAGAGGAAAGAAAGAAGGGGATTACATAAAATTTATATAAGAGGTAGTATTCAAACTGTTTTGGAGGAAATCAAAAGAGATTGGAATTCATGCATTCAATTGAAAGTAAAGTCTCTAAACTATATATTTTTAATTCAATTTAAAAGTTCTATTGTTTGATTTAGTAAATAATTGAGTTAATTGAGCTAAGAATAAAAGGAATGAACTAGGGTTTTAAAGGGGTTCTAAAATATGTTTCAGGCAGTAACTTGTAGACAGAATTCCGAATTTTTAATGAATGAATTTGGAGATGGCCAAAACATGAAAGTTGTATATAAATATGTTAATTTGATGTCTGCAAAAGTAATTAATTAAATTCGAAGTGAGGAGAGATTAATTGAACAAACATCTTGACTGGCTAGAATTAGGTTTTCTGGATTTTTTCTACTGTGTTTGTGTTATAGAGAACGATAGAGACAGAATTAGGAAAAGTGTTCAACATGAAAAGTATTCATTTATGTCTTTAAAAGAATTTTACAATTAGATTTGTAGTTTATGATAAATTAAGTCAGAAGTGTTGTCTACCCTAATTGACTGATACATATAACAATGAGTACTGAGTTTCATTGATTTGAATACCTTAGAGACTGGATTAGGGAAAGTGAAAAACATGAAAAATTATCATTTATATGTTAAATATATGGCTACCGAATGGTTTTTCAATTAGTTAAACAAGAAATTAATTATAGTCATGGGAACAAAAGTTGTTTGGATAAGGATCATAAGACAGTAAGTTAATTTTGAAAATTCACTAATAATTGTATAGTAATCAGAATGGTTTGAATTTTGAATATGTTATAGTCCTATATATCTGGTGTTAATGGGAAAAAAGAATAAAAGAAATTGGATAAGTATAGATTGAGTTATGAGATAAATAGTAGAAACTGTCAGATTAGGGTTGCATGGCAGAATGCAAGGCAGCAAGACTAGTTATAAAGCTAAGTTTAAATTAACACTATAAATTGTGTAGTAATGGGAATACAAGTTTAAGTAGGAATAAGAATTGAATCAATTGGATAATTGTAGAGAGAGATATAAGTAAAGGAACACAGGCTGCTAGTGATAGTTTTCTTAAGAATAGAACCTCGAATTTTGGAAATTTTGAAGAATATCTTTAAATTAAGTTTAATTGAGGTAATTTCATATTAATTGGTATCTAAATTGAGATTAATTGAATATGTAGAGTCAAGAATGAATAAAAGACATGATGAAAACTGTGGATGCTAAAACCTGGAACCAAGGAAAAAGGAAAAGGAAAGGATATCAGTGGAAGTGCTAGGTAAAGGTGAGTTATATGTACATCATGATGCATGTATTTTGGCATTTCATGATTTATTCCATTTGAATAACCATTCTTCTTTAAGCACCCAATATGTTATTGTATATCGGCAAAATGACCTAGCTTGAATTCAAAAATTTGCTATTGATATAGCTGAATAATTCCAATGAATATATGATTTTGCCATTGAGGTTACTGATTATTGAATATTATTGCACCCTATTATTGTTTCATTGGCCATACTATATGTTTGTATAACAGAGCTACTATACCGATGGGATAGTGAAGGGAAAACCATCGACATTGTGCATAGTGGCCTACTGGACATGGCTAAATATCTGAAACCCTAGCTGAGAAGGGACTTGTCTCAGCCATGAGATCTGGCCCGCCTTATATAATACGGTGATATTCGACTACAGTTGCAGACCCTCTATGTTTGTTATATGAACATTCTTGAATCCCTTTATACTTCATTGATTCTGATTGTTGTTGCCTGTTAATTTGATTATGTTCCATATCTGCTAATTTATTACTGATATTGTTCATTTCATATTTTTCTATTGTTATCCAACCCTTTTCATGTAGCATGATGTAAATGTAACTCACTGAGTATTTTATACTCACTATTTAGTGGTTTATTATTTTACAGGAATGGGATAGAGTTGGCGAAATTCCAAGTTCTCTTTTCCTCTGACTTGGAATATCAAAATCTTCAAGGTATATATTTGTTGTAATTGGTCTTAGGTACGGTTCTAGAAACTCCATGGTACTGTATTGTAATTAGATAGGGAAAAAATGTATTAAGTATTGTGTGGATAGTTGATAATGATAGTTAGTGTAAAGTAATTTAATATGTATTATGACTGTGACTAAACTTAATAGATAACTAATAATATATGTAACGTCTAATGAATGCTTTTGATAAATGATAATAATATTAATATTGATAATGATAGTGTTAGAGATGATAATACTGTTAAACTATATGGATTGATATTTGAGATATGGAATGAAAGATAATTATAGAAGTGTTATGTATGGAATTTTGATACTGTGGAATTGAGGTTATAAGGTTGGTGACTATATAGGGAGTGCATGTTTAATGCAGGTTGTGTAAATTATTAAAATGTCTTGGGAATTAAATTAGTAACATAGAGAAAATTTTGTCGAAATTCCTGTAAGAATTAATAATTGATAATGGAGTTAGAATATTTATGGTTAAAATATTTATGGTTAAACTTGAATATAATTGACTGTAAATGAAATTGTTATTGGGTTTTACGGATTTTCGGTGACTTTAGGTCTACCTGTGTCCTAGGACCATCGCGACCCCTACAGTGGGTCGTGACGCCTGTTCATTCCCAAAGGTGCATCTGTCATTGGAAGAAACATGCGTGTAATAATGAATCCCAATCAACATCAGTTGTCATCTAGGAAATTGATAATAACTCAACTGAACCTCTAAGCCAAGCTGTATTATCCCAGTAAGCAGGTCTCTTCTTACTGTCTCTTCTGAGGCTCCGATGGCTGGTCTAAAGCCACCAAAGATGCCATGACGATCATTATGTGGAATTGTCAAAGGCTTGAGTAACTCTTGGCAATTCGAGCTCTATGAGAGCTCATTTTTTAGAACTGCCCCTCTATTTTATTTTTGATGGAGACAAAGCATAAGTCGAAGTTTGTAGACCATCTGAGAAGAAGAATGTAGTTTGATAAGGGATATTTTGTGGATCCAGATGTTACAGTTGGAGGTTTGGGGATTTGGTGGAATAATGAGGTTGATGTTCACATTAGCTCAGTGGGTAAAATCATACATCCATGTAAAGATAGAAGGAAAAATGGTTTATTTCTTTCATTTATGGTAGCCCAAGGCAGTCTGAGAAACAACAAGAATGGAATATAATTAGAAAGCTTAAACCATCTGATGAGTGCCTCTGGTTGTGTATGGACGATTTTAATTTGATTGCCTGTGATGGTGAAAAACAGGAAGGTCGAAAACATCCACAAAATCATATTTCTCAGTTTATCGAAGATTGCAACTTAACGGATCTGCACTTTAAGGGTTCTTGGTTCACTTGGTCTAATAAACGATATGGAAGGGATAATATCCCCGAACATTTAGACAAAGCTCTAGATTCTTGTACATGGAGACTTATTTTCCCTAATGCCCAAGTTATTCGTGGTAACTTGCTGGGGTCGGATCATTGCCCTCTCATTCTCAAGCTTAGTGTCAACATGAAGGGTCCCAAACCTTTTTGGTTCGAAGCTGTGTGGTTAGAAAAGGAGGAGTTTATAAAGTAGCTTTGCAAGCCTGGGTTGCTACAGATTCCGGGTCTACCCAATTTAGAGTGGCTAGAAAGTTGGAGGATTGTAGCAAGAGCTTTAAAAAGCTGGAGCAAATTGAATCTAGGAGATAGGAAAAATAATAATTTATGAGCTCAAGGAAAAAATTGAATCTAGTGCAGACCAAACCTTATTCTAAGGAGGTAAAAGAGGTAGAAGAGAATATATGTAAACAACTCAATAAGCATATGAAGTTGGAGGAGATCCACTAGTTTCAAAGGTCAAGGGTGAAATGGCTTAATTTTGGGGACAAAAACACCAGATTTTTCCACCTATCAGCTGTCCAGAGGAAAAATAGGAATCAAATAGTTAAAATAAAAGATAAAAGGGGTGTTTGGATTAAAGACTAGGAGATTATTAGGAGAGAGGTGATGGAGTTTTTTGGTGATGTTTTCAAAGCTAAACAAATAAATCAATCTTTTGACATTCTTTCAGGAATGAATGACATGGTGTATGATGAGATGAATGATCTACTCTTTGTGCCCTTATAACGAATGATGAAATTAAAAAGGCTGCTTTTGATCTTAGGGATTTTAAGTCACCGAGACCAGATGATTTCCTTGGTATCTTCTTTCACAAATACTAGGACCATATTGGAGAAGATGTCATTACTGCAGTCAAGAGGTTCTATCATTCTGGTCACCTTCTGAAGGAGTTTAATAAGACCTTCATCACTCTCATCCCTAAAGTAAACTTTCCTTCCTTTTTAAATCATTATAGGCCTATTTGTCTCTGTAATTTCATTTATAAAATCATTTATAGAACTATTGTTAATAGGATTAAACCCTTCTTGCATTGTCTGGTCCATCTGAGTCAAGCTGCCTTTGTAGCAGGTAGATGCATTCAAAATAATATCACCATTGCTCACAAAGTCTTTCGTGCTCTTAATTATAGGAAATTTAGGTTTCATCAAATGGATTTAAAAGTTGATATGCAAAAGGTTTATGATCGAGTGGATTGGCTCTTTCTTGAAAGAGTTCTTTTAAGAACGGGATTTAGAGTGGAGTGGGTTAAGATGGTTATGAGACGTGTGAATAGTGTTTCTTATGCCATTCTCATTAATGGCTCACCTTTTGGTTTTTTCATTCCTTCCCATGGCCTACGATAAGGAGATCCCTTCCCCAATTGGATTAAGGGCTTTAAAATTTGTAGATGGCGCCCAACAATCACTAATGCTCTCTTTACAGATGACACTCTCATCTTTAGTAAGGCTCCAACTCATGAGGCGATAATGCTAAAAAGTATAATAAAGTCCTACAGTAGAGCATTAGGTCAAAGAATTAACTTTCACAAGTTTTCAATTTTCTTCAATGCAAAGAGTCCAGATTCTCTGAAGCAAACTGTTCTTGGGATTCTTCATATGCTGCAAGCTAAATACAATGAGGCTTATCTTGGCCTCCCAACCCAATGGGTAGATTAAAAACCAAGGCCTTAAAGTACATTAAAGACAGAATCATCAAAAGGCAGCAGATTGGAAACATAATACTTATCCCAAGCAAATAAGGAAATAATGATAAATAATGTGCTATCTGTAGTTCCTACTTATACCATGTCCTTATTCAAACTCCCAAAACTTTTGTTGATCAAATGGATAGAATTCTATCAAAATTCTTTTGGGGACAAGCTTTGGATAAACAAGCTTTGTGCATGGAAAGATGGGAGAAAATAGCAGTGGCTAAATCAAATGAGGGATGGGTTTTAGAAACTACTCTTCCTTTAATAATGCTCTTCTAGCCAAACAGTGTTGGAGATTACTGCACAATTCAGATGAAACATGGGCCAAAATCATGAAAGGCATCTATTTTCATTTTTCTGATTTATGGTCAACTTCTCGAGGCTATAGATTATCATGGTTTTGCTCCAGCTTCTTAGTTGGAAGGGAAGCTTTGAGGCCAAGAATAAGATGGAATGTCATGAATGGTAAAAGTATCAATGTTTGGCAAGACAAACGGGTTCCTACAAATATTTTCAGAACCGAACCGATTAAAAAAGGGTAAAGACAGAGGGTCAGAGGTCTGACTGGAGTCAAACCAATTAAACCGAAAAAAACTGGTATACATGTATATGTATATATAATTTGACATTTATTATATATGTGATGAAAATAAATATAATGCAATTATGGTTAAATCAAGAATCTATATAAAGTCATATTTTTTATGATGTCAATCCAATCACATTAAGTCAAAAGTTATATATATAGTAAGTTATGGATATTCACTTACTCAAATATCTACTCACGCAATAGGATAACATGCAATAGAGTCACGATTTTAGCTTCAGGTAGATTTTGGTATCGGATAAAATTGAAATTAAATTACTGAAATTCTCTTAATTTCTTAAATTAACTCTAAATGTTGCCTTTTTTACTTGACAAAAACGATGTCGTTTTGATCAAAAATTAAAATAAAAATAAAAATTGACCCGTCCAAACCGAAAAATCGGTCCGCTATTATCGATTTATCGATTAACTAGTCGGTTCATCAGTTTTTTATCCGATTCTTCGGTGACGGATAAAAGAGGTTGATTCGATTCTTAATTTTTCTAGTTTGACCGACCAATTCGATTTGATTTTGATAACCATGGTTCCTACTCTTCCTAATTTCTGCATTCAACCTTCCATCCCCAAGCACAGAAGTAATTTATGCCAGCGATTTAATCAATCATTCATCCCATATTGAAATAAAAGATTAGTTGATTTTATCTTTAACAAAAGGGAAGCTGATGCAATTCTTTCAATTCTAATTGCTAACTTATATGTGGATGATAAATTGATTTGGCATTATGAGAAAAGTGGAGATTTCAAGGTTCTAGTGCTTATCACTTGATTCAGGACAACAAGGGAGATGGGCTTCCTGGCACATCCTCTAGCCCAAATTTATACAGTGGTTTTAGAGAAATATCTGGAAATTGAAAGTCATTCCCAAGATTCAAGTGTTTCTATGGAGGGCTGCTAGAAACCTTCTTCCAACAATGACTAATCTCTATAGGAGGAAAGTGGTGAGATCTCCTATATGCCTTCTCTGTAACCAGGCTGCTAAATCAGTTCTCCATGTCCTCTTGGAATGTAATCATGCAAAAGCCACTCGGTTTGCAAGTTAAGTATCCTACAGACCTAATATCTCAAATGCTTCTGTCTTCCAAGTTTGGTGGCATAATATAGAAAATTTCATAACGGATCATGCAATTATCCAAAAATAGCTATATTGTGTTAGCAAATCTGCAAAGTTAGAAATGAGTTTGTTTTCCAGCATGTCACCCTAACCCTGGTGAAGCATTTAGACGTATGAAAAGAACACTTCTGGATTCTGATTTGAGCCATCCATTGAATAATATCATATAGCCTATAGTGAATATACAGCTTTGGCAACCCCCACTTGAGGGTTTTTTTTTTTTAAAGCAAATTATGATGTTGCTTTATATAAGTCCAATAGCAAAGGGTGTTAGGATTTTGATAAGGAATTCTCAAGGAAGAGTTGGAGGCAAAGCTTTTTGTTGTACTTGTACCTCTAGTTTACAGGCTGAAGCACAAGGAGTATTGGCTGCTATTTCCTTAACTAAATCAAAGGGCTTGAAGAATATAATTATTGAGACAGATGCAAGATCAGTTGCGCAAGCTCTAACAGATGTCAATATGAAGTTTGAGAGATTAAGGCTCTTAACTGAATTCATTAGCACGCAGCTTTCTTTTTTTGATAATATTCATTTTGTATATGTTCCTAAAGTTGAAAATCAGGTGGAAGATTGGCTTGCAAAGCATGCCTGTTACCATTGCTGTCCTCTTGACCGGGTTCGAAATCCACCTCTTGGATTGGATGTAATTCTATGTAATGAGGCTTTCAGGCCTCCTGTTTAAGAAAGGAAAGTTTAATCTATTTAAAAAATATATATATGGAGACACAATAGCACAATTGACAAACATGTATTGTCCATTTTTTTATCTAAATCCATGAGGCTTTGACATGTGAAGTGCCAACACATTTGTAGGGTAAATAGTGACCTTCAATGTCAAATTAAGCACACTAATAACCACAATTCCCAATGATTCTTTCTTTCTTTTCTATTTTTTCTTTTGTTTTCCCTTTAATACTAATGTCAAAAAATTTACCTTTTTAATTATAACAGGCTTGATACAGGATTTTAATGCTCTAGTTAATCTTTCATTTGGATAAAGAATTATAAAAATAGCCAAATACATCCAACTCTACCAGTAATCAATATAATATTTAATTATCAATCAAATAATGTCAAGAAAGCTTAAAAAAAAAATGATGCTATTGCCACAATCTATTAAATATTTTTTTTGCAAATATATCCTTCTATTCTTTCTCTCTTATTAATTATGATACTATTTCTATGCACTCTTTTTCTCTCTCCCCTTATAATAATTAATTCTTTTTTACTCTTTCTTTTCTCTCTCCATTATTAATTCAAGTATAGTTTATTTTTTATTTTATTTTCTTTTTTTTTTTAATTTAATGATTAGGACTTTATTTTGTATTTACTTATATAGTTTGTTTTTTCTTAAAAATAAAAAATTGAATTGATAATCAAATACAATAATTTCTTTCGAATCAACAATTTTATTATTTTTAAATAATTTTAATAAATTTTTTATTTTTTATTTTATTTTTTATATATGGTCGATTAAAAAATAAATGCCTCTCATATTAAGTGTTTTAATTTTTAATTTTTTCTTTTCTTTTTCACGTTTGGATTTTTAAATGAGAATATTCATGCATTAGACATGGTAGAATGAGATTTAATATTCATCCATTAGAATTGAGATTTAGCACTCACAAATGCACTGTCCTGCTCCCTGGGATGGAGCTATATCTAAAGAGAGGTTTATAGAGGCTGAGATCCACTTATGAATTATTGTTATGAGGTCATTACTCCCCACATAGAGATACTTCCTCAGATGAAAAATTCACTTTCTTCCTGGAAAATTGATATAATATACAGTCCTAACTCTCTATGTCAAACAAAAACTTCATTGAGGACTAAATGTGAACTTCATTTAACATCAATCTTACAAAATTTATGGAATCAAAGATATATTAATTTTGCCAGCGTTTCATTTCATTTTAGATAAATCAAAAGCCACCACTCTCAGAAACTTCTTAATGTTTATACTTATAAACTAATCAAGGAAGATCAATTTTTATCTCTCACTTTAAAATTAACATTTATGTTTTGGTCAATCAGAAACTCTAAAAGAGAAGGTTTGAACCTTTTGGCCACTAGCCTACCAGTCAAGTGGCTCTGACTTGTGATATTTACATGGCATATGAGACATAAAATAAGAAAAATGAATATTCATGAAGAGTATATACATTTACCTGGGATATCAAGAGCAAAATAATCTAGAAAATAAATAGCTATGGCAGCCCTGCAGAGTATCAAGCAAAGGAGCTGTTTGGCATGCTTCCTCAACCGAATGGTCCATCCACTTCTTCAATATAGTTTCAGCAACAAGAGAGAGCTGATGTTGCAATACAGCTGCACCTAGGGGACCGACCAAATTCAGCCTTGTCGCAGCAGAGAAGGCATCTCTCATTGTGATAAACATGTAAGCTCTCTGAGAAGTCTCGTTATCCATCCCAATAAGTCCACATATAACGCCAAAGACAGGAGCATGGTGAAAAGAAACAGCTCCAGAACTAAGAAATCTATCTCTCATGGTTTTGAGACATGGAACTTCAGTAAACACAGCTGCAGCCACCCTCATGAGAGCTGATCCTTGTGCAATAGATGCTTTTCTACTTACTTCATTAGTTAAAGTAGCATCCAATATTCTATCAAGCTTTTGCCAGGTATCCATATCTGGAGAGATGGTTGCAGAATACACAAAAGGAAGAAGCAAACTACCTGTATTCTCCAGAATATGAATCACTTGAGTCTTAAAATCTTCTGGACCCAAGATTATGTGTGCTTGGATGGCTGCCTCAAGACCAAAAGAATGAGCAAAACCGCCTGTAGGGAGAATGGAATCAAGCAGTTGCCACTGGCTCCATTGTAACAGAAAATCTGTACAAGTAGTTTTGCTGTTCCCTTTGTCAATATTCATGCCATCTTCCATTAGGAGAATATATAATCACCCTGCCATGGACAAATAACAAGCAGATGAACCATTGGAATAGGAATTAACCATACAAATCATTAGAACTTCTAAAAAATAATAGAATGTTGCTAGAAGACTTGGATGTATTTCAGATATAACTTGTAATTTACATTCAACAGTAGCATCCAAACTCGGCAAGCACAATAAGACATGCTTTATGCTTGACTACTGTCTCGCCCAAATGTCAGTACCATTCATCAGTTTCAAATTCCTAAGTGCCTGATATACTCACAAAATTGTTGTCTTTAACCTCGGCATCCGTGGTTATCACAAACCACACTCCAGAAGGTAAATTTAAATAAATAAATAAATAAAATTAACATTCTGAAAGAAAATTGACATGCTATTCCATCCAAATCTCACCATCCCATCACCAAAATGTCTAATCAAAGAGTTTTTCGTACCTTTTCTCTCTCATCCATAAATTTTCATACTTTCTCTCTCATCCATAAATTAAAGAGGGAATTCCCAAATATCATATGGAGCGCTAGATTTTTTTTTTTTTTTTCAAGAAAGCACGAGATGGAAGCAAGGGTGTGAACTCTTGATTTGTCTATACTGCACGTACTCTGTCAATAAGCTATTAGTCCAGTTCAATGACAATGTGACCATCTAAACTGTAGAAAGAATATGTCTATTCTACAACATGGAAGTGGGTCCAACCAGCTTCGTTTTCATTTTCTTGACGGTATGTTTTCCATTTCAACCTCTGATAAAGTAGCCTGCCCTTGCCACGTCTTAACCTTACAATTAAGGAAAAAAAGAATGCAATGTTAGCTGTTAACAACAAAATCTATCAAAATTTTCACAACAATTAAGCTGAGGCAGGATGCTGAATAATTTGAAGGGGGGAAATTAGGTGGGCATGAAACTATGAACTGGGTTACAAATGAACAATTTAAAGGTTATACGATTAACCATATTCATTTAATCCAAATTAATCAAGCCATCTTCATATACCCTACTAATGACGACTTTGGCAATTTCAATATATCATATGGCATTTCCCATCTACAACATGACTCATGACCAGATTTGAGTCTTAACCAACCCCCAGTTTAACTTTACTTTTACAGAAAAGTAAAACAATTTATAAGTTTTTGCTCATTATATAATTGTTTAATACTAAGCAACATATTAATAGGGTTTTTGCTCATTATATAATTATTTAATACTAAGGGTTATTTGGTAAGTCAACTAAAAACCGTTAATTGCTGATTGTCAACATATACGTCTCTAATTAAAAAAATTTATATTATTTGATTGGTCAACTAAAAACTCCGATTATTATAAAATTTCTTTTCAATCGGTAAATCTCATAAGCAGCTATAAGCTGCTTTTAGCAATTGATGATTTATAATTACATTTTTATATCAACCACACATTTAACAATCGTTTTATCAAACATCCTTTAAACAACATGATTTTAAGATTAAGAGGGTGTTTAAATCTATTTATAATAGGTATAAAAAATTATTTTAAAATTTTAAAATATTAAATAATTTTTTTAAATATTTTAATGATTAATTCAAAATATAATTTAAAAATAAAAAGTAAAAAAAAAATTAGTATGACATTTTTAGAATTCTATTTTAAAACAGAATTTTTATCTAATCACTTCCAAAATTTTTGTTGCTACCAAAACAAGTCATTTTTACCAACTAGGAACAATTAAATCTACAAGTCTGCAAAACATAAAGCTGAGAGTG
The DNA here is from genome assembly GCA_948193065.1 of Aleurites moluccanus. Classification (NCBI taxonomy): domain Eukaryota; kingdom Viridiplantae; phylum Streptophyta; class Magnoliopsida; order Malpighiales; family Euphorbiaceae; genus Aleurites; species Aleurites moluccanus. The sequence goes on from CANXYC011197982.1 coordinate 19,425, forward strand.
AAAATTAAATAAAATCCTAACATTTCAGCAAGATTTACAGAAATTAAAGAAGGCAAATGAGTTCTTGTTCTTACAATAGAACATTTCACAACAAAATCCAAAAATGGGTAAAAACGCATAATTGTGTCAATTATAAACTAAAGTTAGTTTCAATGAAATCGGAGAAGCACAGTCCTTAAATCCCAAAAAATGAGTGTAATTTTCAAATGAAAAATGGGTAGTTCTAAATAAATTATAACTTTAAATTAATAATTTAAAAATTATTTGCAAATTTACAATCTTTTTAAAATACACAATCCTTCTGGTTACTGAGATAATAATAAAGATTGAAATTCTTTAAAAATAAAGGGAAAGATCATCAACTTCTATTTACACAGAAATCAATATTTGCTATAGCTTTTACCTCTAGTTGCTGTGAGGGACAGAATCAGAGAGATGGCAGCAACTAGCGAGGCTTTCACCGGAAAAGTAGGCGGACAAAGAGGGTTGCAAGAATGGTAAAAGATGTTGGTACGGCGGCTTCGGCACCGGGGACGGTGAAATTAAAGTCGATGTTAAGAGAGAGGAGGGGGAGATGGGTGGACTTCGTCTTTCTTAAGACCCTTTTCACTTTTCACAAGGTACATTGCATTTATATTATTCGATGAGACTGGTTTGTCATTACATGATCTCGGTAATTTCGATTAATGAAAAATTAATATCTTATACTAACTCTATATATTTTAATTATTAAATTTAATTAATATTAAAATTAATATTTATGCTAACTCTATAAATTTTAATTATTAAATTTAATTAATATTAAAAATTAAGTTGAATTAATATTAATTAAAAAAAATACATTGCTGCAAATATAAAAATTTAATGATAAAAAATATCGTGCGAGAAAAAATCTATACTAATATTGCATTTTAATATTAGATTTTAATTTATTTTTGATGGTCAAAAATATCGTGCGATGAAAAATCTATTAATATTGTATTTTAGTATTAGGTTTTAATTAATTTTTTAATAAATATTTCTTTTATTTATTAATAATTAAAAAAACTACGAAATGTGAATCGATGGTAAAAAAAAAATCATATAATATAGTATAATAGTGGTGTAAAAAAATAGAAATAAAGCATTATTTATGAAACTAAAAAAGAAGACAAAACGAAAGCAAAAAAATCACATTATCCATCTGCATATCATCAGTAAACGGCATAAAAAAATCGTTGCAACAACAGGAGCAAGAACATAGCAGCTGTCCAAGAAATCCAAAAGAGCCAAATAAAAAAAAAATCTCAGATAAAAGATAACTATTGATATTAACAAACAACCGCCAACATTCCTGAAACAATTTTCCATTGAAATGTTAATTTTTTGCATAATAATAAGTAACTAATATTAAGTAGCTTAGTTTGTAAGACTATCTATTTTATATACAACTTTCTTGTGTCAATTAGAATTGGAAAAAATATATAATTTTTTATAAAGCACAATATTTAGAAAAAATAAAAGAATATTATAAGCTTTGTTCAACTAAATTTTGGAACCTTTTTTTTGAGTATCACATTGTCATTACTATTAATGAGAATTTTTTTTAATTCGCTCTTGCTTCTAACTTTGAATACGATAATATAGAATAGGGCATGGCTGAAAACTGACTTCGGTAAATACAAAATAACATATAAAAGAGATATTCCTTGACTCTTATTAATTGTCAAGACAAAACAAACAACTACATGATAGAATCTTCATTCGAATTTGAAAGGTGATGTAAGATTCATTGGTGTTAAAGCCAAATGAATAATGAACACTTTGTCATTAATTTTATTACCTGAAGTTACATTTGCTTCAATGACATGATTTTCTAATTGAGTGACTGTTAATTTGTCCTATTGCACAATCCCGAAACTTGATCTATGTTACTGAGTAACATCATTGGAACTCTAAGCTTCAAAATCAATTTATGGTTTGGGATGCCAGAAAATCCAATGGCGTTTAAAAATTTTGGGGTGTGTATGTCACTATTACACTTTAAAGATTTTAAAGATATCATACTATCTTCAGAAGCATTACTACACGTCCCATGCAACACATAAGACAATTTTCTCCTATAAAGAGTAAAAGTGAAAGACTTATCATTTATTATAGGAACTCATTGAAAGAACAAATAATGTGGATAAAATAAATTTTCAAAATTGAAACAATACCATTAATGCCCTCCCTAAATTGGGAAAACAAAACATTATAACACACATATACACAAAAAAAAAAAAAAAAAAAAGCCAATTTATTTAAATTATGGGAAACTTACTCTTTGCAAATACTATGAACTTCAAGAAAATGACATTTTATGATTAAGATGCTTTGATTTCCTCCTTATTTTTTAACTGTTCATGTCACTAAGAAGAGATAAAAAGTCATCATTGGATTCTTTTATGCTATCTCTCCTGCTTTTCGAGTTGTAATTTTGTACCTTTACATCAACAAATTAAAGAATTACAAAAACAATTAATCCATCAAATTAATTAAATATATATATATGCCTTATGGTGGAGGATGTACTTTATTCAAGAAGAGTCCTAAATTCTATTCCCATTCAATAGCAATAAAATAACCGCCAAAAGAAAACTCAACTTAATGAATTTCACTCTGATGTAGTTGAAAGAAAACATTGATGGACCTAAGCGCAAAGTGAACCCACTATATCCATTCTAGTTTCTCTAATAACTCCAAATCCAATTTAACACCATAAATGAATTAGTATATATTCATAATTCAAAACTCATAATGTTCCAAATCAATCCAAAATGGATAAATAAAATCTAAAATTAGCTTGCTAGTTCAATTGTCAGGTACACATTTCAGTAACGAAGGATTGACCTCCACTGTAAGACAATATGCAATTTTTTTTATAAAAAAAATCTTTTATTTTCTTTAAAACAATAAAATAACTGAAGAAAACATAGACCAAGTAAAAAGGAGAAATATACCTCAATAGTTAATTCAACTCTGTAGCTAATTCATGAAATAATGGTAACAAATACCAATTATAAAGTATCTGAAAAGGCTACTAATAATAAATTTTTCAAGTTTTACAGCACTGAATATCAATATTATACCGAATTATGGCTTAAGAGAACCTTAGGCAGTTGACAACTTTTTTTTTTGGCATCATTTGAAAGACTACATTTTAGGCAAGAAGGATCATCTTTTAAAGCATCAGTTGAAGAAGCCAACTTGGTTGGTTGACCCATTTGCCTAGTGCAGTACCAACTTTGTACCTTAGACATATTGTAGAAATGAGAGAGTTATGAGATGGATAGAAATGACAAAGGCACTCTTCCAATAACAAATTGGTAATAAAAAAAAAAAAAGGAAAGAGTAATTTGAAAAGGGAAAACCTTAGTCCATTTGACAATGAGTTCCCAAGCACAGCTAGAAGAGTAATTGCAAATGCATGGCAAGTGAAAATAAGAGTTAAAGCCCAAAGCAGTGATTTTTGCAACAAAAGCATCATATATGTATTGAGTTTTGTGCAACATGTAGTGCATTCGATTCATGGAATCTATTTTCTAACTTTTTTAAGGGATATAAATTATTAAAAAAATATTTTAAAACTAATAAAAGAAAGTAGAATTAAATTTTGTTTATATCAACTAAATCAAAAGACCCTAAAATTATGATCTTATCTTACTAAGTGCTTTGATCTATCCATAATTGCATAAAAATACACATGAAAGCAACTTACTTAAATCTTCTTCTAATTTTTTGAAAAAATTCCTTGTTTCTTGGTTGCTTGTTTATTGAAATATCAGTGATTTTCATGGTTGTTAATCTCTGAAATTCTCTCGTATAAAAGTTTATGGTTTCAAAGTTAAGGTGTACGTAAAATTCTTATTTAAGGGATAGGGATTCAAGAGATGCTAATAACTTATGTATTGAAAATCATGAAGGAAAAAAATAAATAAATAATACAGAAAATTAAAAGACTCAAAAGATTTTACAAATTTTTCACTTAAGAATGATAAAGTAAGAGCAACCTCATTAGTTACTCACAAAAATAAAGCTAGGAGCATTTGTGTAATTAACTTGTACCTTGCAACTAAAAATGTAAAATTTTCAGCTACTCTATGAGGAACTGCACCACCGAATTTAGTATATTTGCAAGTAAAGGGAAAAGGTTAATAAAAGAAATGTTAATCAGCTATTGAATTTTGCTATGAAACTATAAAAAAAAAAAAAAAAAAAAGAAGAAAACATATTTAATTTGATATCCCATTTAATAACTCATTCATATACACATTATCATGAATAAAAGCTATGTAAATAACAGGTAATCCACTAAATGTTCATATCAAAGGTAACAAGTAACAATATAATAATAATAAAGGTAGTCTAGGTCGCATAAATCATTTAATAGGTAAAATGAAGGAAAATAAAACATAACAAATATAAAGTCTTGTGCTCGTATATATCTCATTAGCTACATTTATAGTAGTTTAAACTCGTGAAATAGCATAAGGTTGATAAGACTTTATGACTAGGATTTAACCCTTCCTAGCTAGGGTTAATAAATTAATCAATGTGCACATTGTTGATGGTTCTCGCCCACTACCCCATCGGTAAGTAGTTCTGTCATGTTATTAAGTATAATGTATAATGAGGATCAAAATATTATTAGGCTCATGTAGGGTGACAATAACATATGAAAAATTATAACAAATCAATCAACATTTCAATGGACAAATTAAGTCACATTAAAGGCTAACAACATTAATAAAATATATTACTAAAATATGAATTCTCATATTGTAATGCCCTAGAATATTATATCTATCATGCATGAATTTATTCTTAGTATGTGGTCCTTTAGTCTTGAAATGATGAGAAATAATTTTAGAGACACAGTTAGAAAGCGAACTTGAAACTTTTTTGGAAAGCGGCGGTGTCGGAAACACTGTCGAGAAATTAGCAGTCCGGTAAACGAAAGAATTTCTGAAATTGATCTGGGAGTAAAATATGATCATAATTTATGTCTAATTTTGGTAAAAATCAAGAAGTGAAAATTATTTAGGAACACTGAAAAAGTAAGTAATGGCATTTTGGTAAATAAAGGGAAATTCAAGGTGAATAGTGAAAAGTGATCGGTCGGAGTTACAGAATGACTCCAGAACCATTTTTATAAATAAGTATAAATTAAAATAAACCTATACATTCCCTACTCTGATATCTAAATCCTGGCAGAATAGTCAGAATAAATTACAAAAGATTTAAGGACCAAAGTGTAAAGAATGAAAGTTTAAGGGTTTAGTTGTAATTTATCATTTGACTTTTTCTATTAATTTGCCCTAGCCATTTACGGTTTCCATTTCTTCTTCTTTTGTTTCCATTGTCGTATGCCATTTCCTTCTTCTTCATCTTCATTTCCTCTCTATTTCTTCATCAATTCTTAACCAAATTCAATGAAATTTGATAAAAAAAAGTTAATTACTCACTTAGCTTCATTCATTTCTATCATTAATTTGATGATTGAAGCAAGGAATTTGGAGGATTAATTCAAAGGGAATTTCGGCCACATTGGTGTCATAAGGTAAGGAATTATTTTATTAAGTTTGATTGATGATTTAGATGTTATTTAGGTTCAATTGCATGAGTTTAGTGATTAATTGCATTAGTTTATCTTAATTTGATGAAATTTCCAAATTGATGGCTTAAATTGAAGTTGTAAATAATGAGTTTATGATTTAGTGTTTGTATTGATTAATTGATGATAAAATTAGTCAATTGGATGTATTTAGGTAACTAATTGATGGATTAATTGATGCAGAATTGGAGATTGTTTAAAGTTGATTTTCAAAGTAGCTTAATTTGGGCAAATTGGTGGAATTGGCAAGTACATTGACTATTGGGAGGTTTAGGTGAGTTTACATTGCATCATTTGACAAGTTTGAATTGTTAAATTATTGATTGGAAACCATTGGAAATACCCACACCTTGGCCGAACCCTATATGACCAAGAATGCCTTTGTTTTTGCTTGATTTATCTTTGATTTTCCTTGCCATTTTAATCCATTTTAATGTTGTTTAAATTGTGTTTATGGATACCTTTGCTTTGTGTGACAATGTACCTTGTGTTTTGTTGAATTGGGCAAGTCAAATTTGCCACCAAACCTAACCTATTGACTTGCCATTATATACCCACCAAGTATTAATTCAAAGGGAATTTCGGCCACATTGGTGTCATAAGGTAAGGAATTATTTTGTTAAGTTTGATTGATGATTTAGATGTTATTTAGGTTCAATTGCATAGGTTTAGTGATTAATTGAATTAGTTTATCTTAATTTGATGAAATTTCCAAATTGATGGCTTAAATTGAAGTTGTAAATAATGAGTTTATGATTTAGTGTTTGTATTAGTTAATTGATGATAAAATTAGTCAATTGGATGTATTTAGGTAACTAATTGATGGATTAATTGATGCAGAATTAGAGATTGTTTAAAGTTGATTTTCAAAGTAGCTTAATTTGGGCAAATTGGTGGAATTGGCAAGTGCATTGGCTATTTGGAGATTTAGGTGAGTTTACATTACATCATTTGACAAGTTTGAATTGTTAAATTATTGATTGGAAACCATTGGAAATACCCACACCTTGGCTGAATCCTATATGATCAAGAATGCCTTTGTTTTTGCTTGATTTATCTTTGATTTTCTTTGCCATTTTGATCCATTTTAATGTTGTTTAAATTGTGTTTATGGATACCTTTGCTTTGAGTGACAATGTACCTTGTGTTTTGTTGAATTGGGCAAGTCAAATTTGCCACCAAACCTAACCTATTGACTTGCCATTGTATACCCACTAAGTATTCGATGAAAAGCCTAGTTCATTTGCCATTGGCCTAATGGTTTGCATGTCATAGGCCTACCAATTGAATGCCATTGTCGCCAGCAATGTTGGCATGCCAATTGACCTACCAATTTCGACCATACCATTATTATTTACCATAACATATATCCTTGCTTAATTGCTGTATTTTGTTATACCATTGATCCATATTCTATGTAATTTGATTGATATTGATCATATTGACAGTGATGGTACCATTGTTGCATAATGGTATCTATTGACATGTTATTTCTTTCTATTGACCTAAATGTGGTTTGATAGAGTTGCCTCACCGACAGGGTAGTGGGTACATATTGTCGGCAATGTGCACAATGATATTGATGCCCTAGCTGGGAAGGGTTATAGGTTCCAACCATAGGACTTGATCAGTCTTATGCTTATATGATATGTGATCGACTGTGTGATTACGCATGGTCTACGAGTTCATGGCCCTCTATCTTTCTCACCATATTGATTCCCTGACTGGATATGACCATTGTTATTCCTACTGTTTATCGATACAAATTATGTACCTTATATGATTTACACTGTACTATTATTCCTTATCATGTGTAACCTATTATTTGAGCTTATATTTCATTGTTGATGCATGTAAATTCACTAAGTATCATATATACTCATTCTTTAATTGTTTACCCATTTCAGGAGAGAAGTAGAGTGCAGAATCCCGATATTTGTTTCTCTGTGGATTTCTACTACGGACTTTCTGATGTATATATTTTTGGATTACTGAATTTATATTAATTTGGTGTCTATTATCTAGTTGCACCATGGGTATGTACGGGTTAGCTAGGAAATAAACATGTATATAATGATGATGTTATGTGATGTTGCATGATATGATATTGTGATTGTTGAGGATTATAGTCAACTGCAGAACGATTGCATAATACATAACTAGTAGAATAGGTGGTAAATAATTAATAAATGAATAATAAATTGAGGTTTATAGATGATGCATATGATACTGGGTTCTACGGGTGCCGATCGCCAATGGCATCTCCCATGCCCTAGGACCGTTGTAGTCGGGGAAACCGAGTTGTGATAAAGGTGGTATCAAAGCACTAGGTTTACAAAATGTGAATCTAGGTTATAGATGAATAGTGACTGGATTACAGAGGAATAGTGACTAGTTACATAATAGGGTAGAATTAGGTATACCATGAAGCATAAAATTTCCTTTGTCGTCCTTTGCTATTATCGTCTGTTATATTGTTATTATTTTGCATTTTCACTGTATTCTGAGACTGTTTTCGCTTTTCCCGATAGATTATAGATACGTCTGATAGCAGAGACAGAGATACCAGGGAGGCTGAGGTTACCTCCATGAGTCCCTAGTGAGGGAAATTAGTATATCAGAGGGTCTATCTCGATCCCGATGGACTTCAGAGGACTCAGAGAGGGGAGATGACCCTTGGAGGATTGAGATGATGAGGAGTTTGCTGGAGCTGAGGAGGGAGATGGCTGAGATTAGGAGGGAGAGACAGCAGGCACAGCCACCACCTGCTCCTACAGTAGTACCTCCACCAGTTGTGCCTGAGGTAGTGACACCGGCTCCTGTACTGTCAGTAAGGGCTCAAAGGGAGCCAGTTGTACAGGGGGGAAGGAGAGAGATTGAAGAGGGAGGAGTCTCCATATTTAGCTTTCTGAAGCTAAACTTACCAGAGTTCAGAGGGGATAGAGGTACAGATCCTGTTGATTTTCTGGAGGAGGTGGAGAAGCTAGTGAGGAGACTACCTTATTCAGAGTTGAGATCAGTTGAGTTGGTGGGTTTGTTACTTAAGGGGAAGGCCTGGACGTGGTTCTCGAGTCATATGGAGACCAGGCTATATGGAGAGCACCCACCCACCTGGTTAGAGTTTCGATAGTATTTGATTAATGAGTTCATTATTGAGGGTGTTAGGACCCATAATCTGGTGAGATTTGAACAGCTGGAGCAGGGGGATAGGTCAGTTGAGGAGTATGCCGAGGAGTTCATACGACTGAGTAGATATGCTACTCATATAGTACCTACTAAGGCAAATCTGATTAGCTGGTTTTGGAGGGAATTGCATGCTGCCTTGCATAATGCCTTGCTTGCCACAAAGTTTACTTCATTGACTACAGTAATAGACAAGGCTACTCAGATGGAGGAAAAGTATAAGATTGAGAGGGCAAAGAGAGATCAGAAGAGGAAGGGTGGTCTGGGATCTCAGGATAGGAGGGGGGGAGAGTAGCTCCCATCCTGGGTGGTCAGAATCAGTGCCCAGATTTGAGCAGAGATCATCTGGGGGTTGTCAAAGGAGGAGATTGCAGAGTAGGGGACCACCTGTGGTACAATCTACACCTACTTACTCACAGGGCTCATCTATACTAGCAGTACAGGTACCGGGTATACCAGTTTGTGGATATTATGGACGGAGGCACGAAGGGGAGTGTAGTTTTCAATCAGGGGCATGTTTGAAGTGTGGCCAGCAGGGTCACTTCATTAATAGATGTCCTCTTTGGGGTGATCAATAGCAGTAGCCATCTGTCACAGTTTCTCAACCTGTGGTACAAACTAGTCAGAATATGGGTAGAGAGACTACAGCCAGAGGCAAAGGCATAGGATAATAGGCTCCCAGTGTTAGTCAAGATCCAGTTGGTAGGGGTTAGGGAAGAGTTTTTGCTATTAACACCCAGGAGACACAGGGAGCTGATGATGTAAAGATAGGTGATTTGAATATAGAATGATGTAACATATGCATTGGTTGACTTTGGTACCATACACTATTTGTTTGCATCAGTTAAATAGAGAGAGATAAATTATTGAATGTGTCTTAGAGACAATTACACTTATGGGGAAAAATGTATAAGTAAATTATGGTTATCCGAGATGTGAAATTGAAATTTATGATAATGTTTCACTTGCTAATTTGATAGAGTTATATGTATTGCAATTAATGTAATACTTGGTATTGAATGGTGAATTGTTCATCGAGTAGTTATTGATTGATATGAGAAGAAAGTCAGATTCTGGTTGCCAGAATTTGAATTCCAGAATGATGGGTATGGAATTAGAATCAATTTCATTTCTGTGATTCAAGCTAAAAAAGATAATGAAGAAGGAATTATACAATATATCTAATATATATAGTGAATGTGTAAAAGACTTCCTTAGGGATTGATTAGATACTTATGATCCGAGAGTTCTCTAACATATTTTCTAAGCAGTTACAAAATATTTTTTAAAGATTAATTAGATAGTTAAGAGTTAACAATAAATGTATTCAAAGACTGTTTAGAACCAGTATAGACACTATGAGAGTATATGCCAAGCTGGCTACATGTCAATTTTAGCTAATTGGAATGTGTTTCGTTAGTCATATAATATGTAAAGATAGTAACAAGGACAATTTTTAAAAGATAAATGCAATGATTAATTTACCTCAGCATGTTAATGTTCTAAGATTGTAGTTTTTGGAAATGGAAAATTCTACAAGAATTGTAAAAGATTTTTCCTAGGATTCCAACCCTGATTGATTAAGTTGACCGGTAAACAAGAGAAGTATCAATGGACATATGAATGTGGAAGTATAGCTTCTAGACATTGAAGTTCTGCTTCATGAATGGTATAGAGTTAACATTATCATCAGTGAATGATAATTTTACAATGTACTGTAATTATTCCAGAATTTAATTAAGATTTTTTATAGAGGAATGATTACAAGTGATTCTTGATAGTTAGAGAACCATGGGATAAACTACTTGATACATGATTTGAAAATAACAGCAATAGTATTTACATTAAATACTTAAAGTATGATGTTAAGTGTGAAAATTAATTTGATCAATAATTAATAATTAAAAAAATAAAAATAATAATTATTGGGTGCACGGTGGCCGGCTAAGTGGGAGGCTCTTTACCAAAACTAATTTGCTTAATTTCATCTAAAATAATTTAGACACAAACTTAGACTAAGTTCATTTCCTTTTCATTTTTCTTCAAAATTTCTTTTCCTAAATCTAATTGGTTATTAATTATTATAAATAAATATAATTAGAGAAAATTATTACTATCTTCTTCTTCCTCTTCCTTTGGCTGAAAATTCTACCATAAAATTCTCCAAAATTTTGCTTCACCTCACTTACTCAAATCACCCCTTCATCTTCATCAATCTTCATACCTCTATCTCTAAAACTCCTTTTCTTCATCAAATTTGTAGATAGTTAAAAGAAATTATTCAAAGGGTTTCAAAAGGTAAAAACCTTAACTTGTCTCATGTTATGATTTAATGAGTTTTAATATTAATTTAGAGGTTTAATTACTGAAATAAAATAAGATTAGAAGTAAATCTTTGAAAATTTTGAATTTCCTGTGACTTGACAGAATCTTGGGGTTGAGTTTTCATATCCTTATAGTTGGAATTTGAAGATTATTAAAACATGAAAGTTGTAGATTTAATGTCTAGATTATTTGTCTTTAAGGAAGTTTTATCAAATTCTTTCTGTGTTAAGAGATATAGATCACTGAGTAAGGCTGACTTGGGTTAGGGTTTGTGCTGAGAAACCTATTGAGTTTTGCAAGTGAAAAAGTAGATGTTGCTCGCATAGGAATTGCAAGGTAGATTGCAGGATGCATGACTGATTTTGAAATTTCACTATAAATTATATAGAGCTTAGGAAAATCTGATTTTTGGATATATTAGATCTTGAGATGTCTAGTTTAAGTAGGAAAAATAATTGAAACAATTGGATAAGTATAGATGGAGATATGACTAAGAGAACCAAGGCTGCCAATAGGATGAAAGTTGAAATTAACCCTAAGATTTGGAAATTTTAGAAAAATTTATTTATTAGAGTTTTAATTAATGTAAGTTCTTATCAAATTAACACTAAATTATATTTAATTGTATGTGTAGCATCTAAAGGGGATGACAAAGAGGTTTGTGATTACCTATTTTATCTTTGTTGAGTAGAGAAGGAAGATCGATTTTAGATTTTTGCTTATAGAGGTGAGTAATATACATATTGTTTTACTTGCCATTGTATTTAAACCAAGTTATTGAAATTGCTTTGAAATTCCCATTGTTGGCCGAAAGTATCAATTGTATTATCCATGATTATTTTATTATCTTCTAAAAGTGTCACATCCCCCATTTCAGGAGATATGACAGTCATAGGGTATGGGGAAGGCAAAAGGCCACCTAAACCCGTAGAACCCCATTCTACATTTTCTATAGAAAATTTGGCATAACTACTCTACTTTTATAATCTAATACCTAGGACCCAAAGTCTCTCTCTTCATAACCAATATTTACACAACCTGCACAAATCAACACTTCTATTCCCATACACATTTCGTACTACAATGTACGTACCACATTTGTTATCATTTTTTCCAATCCAATACTTTACATTGCATATATAGTGTAATAATTACATCTTATTAACATAGCTCAATTTTTATAATATCATTACTAAATTCATTATTACATACTATGGAGCTACTATAGAAAGATCCATAAATACAATTAAGGAGTCATTACATAGATAAGGCAAATTCCACTTCTGAAGGAAGAGAGAGAAAATAGAATCGTCGCTATCTATCAAACCCTGAAAAGGATAAATAATCTCAATATATCTTCCAATGTTTGTATGGTCCTCTCCGACTACCCATCTGTCTGTGGATGAAATGTGGTACTGAAGTTCAGCTGCGTACCCAATGCTTCTTGGAACTTCTGCCAAAATCGGGAAGTAAACTGAGTATCTCTATCCGATATGACAGATATTGGCACTTCATGCAGCTTTACAATTTGATCACTGTACAATTAAGCATACTGACCTGTTGTATAGGTGGTCTTAACTTCCAAGAAATATACTGATTTGGTAAGTCGATCCATTATAACCCAAATTGAATCATAACCCTTTGCAGTCCGTGGCAACCCAATTACAAAATGTATGGTTACCTGTTCCCATTTCCACTCCGGCAATGCAATCTCTTGTAGCAAACCCAAAGGTTTCTGGTGTTCAACTTTCACTTGTTGACAAGCTAGGCAAGTAGATACAAACTTAGCCACATCCTTTTTCAAACCAGGCCACCAATAATAACTCTTCAAATTATGATACATCTTTGTTGCTCCAGGATGAACACTATACGGTGCATGATACATCGTTTGCATAATTTTCTCCCGTAATCCATCCACATTAGGTACACACAATCTATGTCCTAATTTTAGTATACCATTGTCCACCTTGAAGTCAAGAGACTTCTCAACTAATATATCATCTGCATACTTTACCATATCTTCCTTTAACTTTACTAAATATGGGTCTTTAGCCTGTGAGGCTACAATCTTGTCAATGAATATTGGCCTCATTTGAAAGTGTGCATACACAGTTTTTGAATCAGTAATCTTTAACCGGATATCCATATTGAACAACACTTTTAGCTGCTTGATCAACGGTCTTTTACTTATGGTAATGTGAGATAGACTGCCCATTGACTTCCTATTTAAAGCATCTGCCACTATATTTGCTTTACCAGGATGATAAAGTATCTGGCAATCATATTCTTTGACTAGCTCCACCCATCTTCGCTGTCATAAGTTCAAAACTCTTTGTTGCATAATATACTGAAGACTTTTATGATCGGTAAAGATTTCACACTTTTTCCCATATAGATAATGTCTCCAAATCTTTAATGCAAAAATAATTGCTGCCATTTCTAAGTCATGTGTGGGATAATTCACTTCATATTTCTTTAATTGCCTAGATGCATAAGCAATCACCTTCCCATGCTGCATCAATACACATCCAAGTCTTACTCTTGAAGCATCACAGTAAACATCAAATCCACTGGTGCCTGTAGGTAATGCTAATATGGGAGCTGTAGTGAGACAAGTTTTGAGCTTCTGAAAACTCTCTTCACAAGCATCATCCCATTGAAACTTGACTTGCTTTCTTGTTAATCTGGTTAATGGCGCGGCTATCCTGGAGAAATCCTTCACAAAACGACGATAATAACCAGTCATTCCCAGAAAACTATGAATCTTGTTCACATTAGTTGGTCTAGGCCATTCTGCAACCGCTTCGACCTTTTTGGGATCAACTTTAACTCCCTCTCCACTGATAACATGACCTAGAAAATATACTTCAGAAAGCCAAAATTCACATTTCGAGAATTTGGCATACAACTGATGCTCCCGAAGAGTCTGCAATACCATTCTCAGATATTCTTCGTGTTTCTCCTTACTTTTAGAATAAATAAGAATGTCATCAATGAAAACAATAACAAATCTATCCAAGAACGGTTTAAAGATCCGATTCATCAAATCCATAAAAGCGGCAGGAGCATTTGTTAACCCAAAAGGCAACACCAAAAACTCATAATGACCATATCTGGTTCTAAAAGCAGTTTTCATCACATCTTCCTTCTGGATTTTCAACTGATGATAACTCAATCGCAGATCAATCTTTGAAAAACAACTAGCACCTTGCAATTGATTAAAGAGATCATCTATTCTTGATAATGGGTATTTATTTTTAATTATCACCTTATTAAGCTGTTGGTAATCTATGCACATGCGTAAAGATCCATCTTTCTTTTTCACAAAAAGAATCGGCGCACCCCAAGGTGAACTGCTGAGTCGTATGAACCTTTTATCCAGCAATTCTTGCAACTGGATCTTCAACTCCTTGAACTCAGTTGGTGCCATTCTATACGGTGGAATGGATATTGGATTAGTTTCTGGCAAAACTTCTATTTCAAACTCAATTTCTCTCTCCGGTGATAAACCTGGTAACTCCTTAGGAAATACATCCACAAATTCATTTACCACAGGAATATGAGTAATATCGAAACTAGTTGCCCGGGTATCCACTACATGTGCTAAGTAAGCTTCACATCCCTTCCGTAACATTCGTCTCGCTCCAATGGCTGAAATTACATTTGTCATCACCCTCATTCTCTCACCTTGATATATAAAACTCGGCTTCCCTTCCGGTTTAAATTCTATTTTCTTTTCATAACAATTAATAGAAACTCGATTCTATGATAATCAATCCATACCCAATATAATATCCAGTTCTAATACTGGTAATTCAATTAAAGTTACTTGTATATTTCTCCCCTCAATTCCCACTCTACATTTTCTGTACTATCTATCTACCACAATAGTATCTCCTAAGGGTGTGGAAACCTCTAATGGCATTTCTATTTGACTACTATCCATTCCCAATTTGTTCATATAAGCAGAAAACACAAAAGAGTGGGTAGTACCAGTATCAAACAAAACTCTAGCCACCTCAGTTTGAATGAAAACCATACCTTCCATAGCTGTGTTAGATGCTCTTGCCTCCTGCTGATTAAGGGCGAATACTCTACCCTGACCTCTGCTTGAGGATGGCTGAGAAGAACCCTGTGCAGTACTCTGGCCTCTACCTCTGCCTACTGGGGGTCTATATATACCTTGAGTTTGCTGAACTGTAGGTTGAGGATATAGTAACTCTCTGCTGACCTATGGTGAGTGGACAGTCTTTAATAAAATGGCCCTGCTGGCCATATCTCAAGCAAGCCCTTGTCAACCATCGATAGGCACCTGAATGTCGTCTGCCACAAGTCCCACATACAGGAGTACTCTGTGAGGGTTGATCTGTCCAATATACATTAGCAGATGCTCAAGGAGTTAATGAAATAACCTCGGATCTACTTTGCCCTATACCCATACTAGATACTGGCTGGCTCTGTGAAGGCCTAAAACCACTCTCTGTAGGCCTACTCTAATAGCTTTGTTCTCCTATTCTCCTCTGACTGCTCTGTCCCCTATTTCCATCTCTTCTTCTCTGCTCTCTCTTTGCCCTCTCATCCTTATTTTTTCTTCCATCTGAGTTGCGCTATCAATCAACTTTTTTAAGGATGTGAACTCCACTGCTAACAGTGAGTTGTGGAGAGAAGCATGCAGTCCTCTTCTGAACCTATGGATCTTCGCAGCTTCATTAGGAACAATTTGTCTAGCAAATTTTGCTAGCCTCAAAAATTCCTAAGTATACTCCGGTACAGTGAAACTTCCCTGCTCTAATCTTTCAAATTGTATCATATGTATCATATGTTTGCTCTTTTCTCCCTTTGTAAGGAACTCATCAAGCATAACCTGTTTAAACTCAGCCCAGGTAGGCGGATTATCTCTATACAACCGCTCTCCAATGTGCCTCTCAAACCAGTCCCAAGCTCTATCCTTAAGTAGTAAACCAATCAAATCAATAGCCCTGGTATCAGAACAAGGCAACATCTTCACCACCTTTTCTATGTAATCTAAGAAAGAGATATGGTCATCTCCCTGCTCACCTCCAAACTCTGATAGTCCAAGTTTCAAAAAATTGAACATAGTAACTCCCCCTTCATCAATAACCCATCAAACCATCGGTGCTGTAGGTGAACCACAGGAGGTGGCACTGTTACTGGTGGAGGAATTACAGGTGCTGGGCGTGGTACAGGCATATTATCTAGCCTGCGTCGCCTTAACTCTTCTATTTCTTTCCTTAACAGCTCATTTTCTCTCATCAATGCTTCATTCATTATATCAACATTCTCTACCATAACCTCCTCTTCTCTATCTCTTCTTCTTCTTATATGTGGCAGTTCAACTGATTCAACTCTATTTGGTACTACTTGGGAAGCTTCCTCAGCCTCCCTTCTCCTACCAGATCGAGAAGAACCCCTCCTAACAGATTTCGGATGAACATCACCTCTGCCCCGTCCCCTACCTCTCTGACGTCCTCTTGGTGGCATAATATAAAAACACACAAAAGGAATAGATATCAATTAGCGAAACACAAATGAACACATAACAAATAACAGCAATTGACGTTACATGAATCCTAATGCTCCATGGTACACTTATACACTTAAGACACTTATACCTAGTTAATTATGTTTCCTTTATTTCTTTGCTTTGGTACCAACTCTGCCACATCACCCATTTTAGGAAATATGATAGTCCTAGGGTATGAGGAAGGCATAAGGCCACCTAAACCCGTAGAACCCCATTCTACATTTTCTACAAAAAATTTGCCATAACTACTCTACTTTTACAATCTAATACCCAGGACCCAAAATCCCTCTGTTCATAACCAACACTTACACAACCTGCACAAATCAACACTTCTATTCCCATACTCATCTCATACTATAATGTACGTACCACATTTGTTATCATTTTTTCCAATCCAATACTTTACACTGCATATATAGTGTAATAATTACATCTCATTAACATAGCTCAATTTTTATAATATCATTACTAAATTCATTATTACATACCATGGAGCTACTATAGAAAGATCCATAAATACAATTAAGGAGTCATTACATAGATAAGGCAAATTCCACTCCTGAAGGAAGAGAGAGAAAATGGAATCGTCGTTATCTATCAAACCCTGAAAAGGATAAACCACAAAGGAGTGAGACGAATCTAAGTGAATAACATATATATTCCCTTACTTGTAAGGCTAGGTGCTCACAAAAAAGGTCATTCAATAACAAATTACAATATTCTAAGATAATAATATCAATACCAAGAAATAAGGTTTCCAATAGAATCCAATATCAAGTTTCAAGTACAATATGGTTCAATAGGAACAGTCATATAATCAATAACATTGGTCACTTGCAAGAAAATACTGTGAACCAAATGTTCTATATCCATGACAGTTAGTAAAATCCAGTGAACAATGGACAGAGGTTGCAGTTAAGTAGCATGTCAATACTCATACAGTTGATCAGACTGTATGCCTAGGACCCTCCTAGATAAGGTTCCTAATACAATACACTATGCACAATGCTTGATGAACAAACATCTACCCCATCAAGAGAGTAGTACTATCAATGGTCCCATTTATAGGGTAAGTAAAACTGTTGTCCAATAATGAACATCAATCAATACATTTATATATATCAAGGATTCAATTAACAATGGCAATATAATCAAGAAACTGTAATAATAATACAATTTCTTAGGGAAGATTCAAGGAAACAATATACAAAGACAACAAGTAAAGAAGCAAACATGTTACTCACCCCAAAATTTCAATGTGTCCAACCACCTAGCACAAACTAAAAGGGTGGTCTTCCACTTCCTTATCTTTTCCTTTATCTCTCCTTTGTGCAGCTATAACAATTATAAATCTCATTTTAGAAACCTAATTACATTAAAATACAACAAGCAAAACCTAAATTCTAAACAACATTCAGAAATCCTGAAATTTCTACCCGAATATACCCTGATATTTCACTTATAACTCATTATGTGTAGATCCAAATGCTACTTTGTTTTCACTGAATTTTATCTAAGACATAATGACACATTTCTCATGTTTTGACTTTCCCTTGATTCGGAACCTAAGATCCTCATATTTACTAATTTCTGAAGGGTTACACTTCTGAAATCTCTAACCCGAGCCAGTCTGACTCAGGGGTCCATAGTTAACAATACAGTGATAATTTGATAAAAATTACAAAAGACAAAATATTTATGAATGTATATATACAACTTTTATGTTTTTAATATTGTCAAATTCCTACAATAAAGACCTCAAAATTTAGCTCTAACTTTCTACTGAGTCTAAGAAATTTCACACAAATGAAACCCTATTCGAGTTAATTATGTTTGGAGACTCATATCTCCCAACACAGAAAGATTCAGTCAAAACTTTCTGAAGAACATATATTCTACACATACACAGTTACAACTTTTGTGTTTTTTACATTTTCACATTCTACATCTAAGGATACAAAAATGGAGCCCAAAGTTTCTCCCAAGTTACAGGAAATTCCTGAGACAGAAAATTTTAGAATTCCCAATCACTTTCTTTATTTTAAACATATCACCCAATCATTTAATCATTCAAATAACTCATCAAAAATAAATTTCAAAACTTGTTAAGAAATTTACCTTGGAGAAAAATTGCTCCAAATCTCAATCTAAGCCCAAATAATTCAATTAGGTGTTGGGGGAAGAATTATTTGTGAAGGAATTTGTGTTAAATTATGTGATTTTAGGAAGGTAGGAAGAAGAAATTTCCATGGAGAATAGCATGAAAATTTCGGTCATGGGAGAAAATGGGAGAAGATGATGGCTTCTTTTTGTCATACTTATCTTCTTATATAACAAATGGTCCAATAGGAAAATTAGGCAAAAGAAAAATAAAGAAAAAGCAATAAAGAAAAACCATATAATTAAATCCTTTTAAATTATATATATATATATATATATATATATATATATATATATATATATATATATATATATATAGTCACTTTTGTTAACTTTTTAGGCTAATCCTTAATTAACTAATAATTAATTAATTAATTAACTCTTAATTATTTTCAATTTATTTTGCTGTAATTTTTTAATACTCTAATATCTTCAACTATGTTCATATTATCTATTTTATTCGATTTAATTATCATTTAAATTCTATAATTCACTTTAATATCTATTTTCCATTATCTTTGATTAATTTTCGATTATTGCTCTCTGGATAATTTAAAAAAAAAAATTCTTATCCGATTTGGGTTTTCTACTATAATCATTCGGGTTATTACAAAAAGTCCAAATGATTCCTTTTGATTGAATGTGCATAATTAGCCAAATACTTTATTGATTGAAAACCTTAAAAGTGCCTAAGTTATTCTTTGACACCTAATGATTAAGCATGATATATGACATTAATAAAATGACAACAGTTTTAATGATATTGTGCACAGTGGTTTAATGATCCTAGCTAGGAGGGGGTTAAGGTCCTAGCCATGCGATTTGATCAACCGTATGAGTAAATTAGCATGCTACCAGATTGTAACCTCTGCTTAAATGATCAATAATGATTCTGTCATTTTTATGATAATATGAGATATTATGTATCTTTAATGCCAATGTGAAGATATTGATAACCGAACCTACATGTTGAATGACCTCATTTTTATGAATATTTAATTAGATAATGACCTCTATTGTTATTGTATATTTTATCTATAAATTCATACTATCATTATTTTCCTTGTGAGTAATTTCCTCACCTAATCTCATGAGTAAGATAATATGTGTATTACTCACAGAGATTAAATTCTCACCCTCTTGTGGTTCAATGTTTTCAAGTCTATAGTAGATAGTGGTGGTTCCAACCCATCTCCTTCATCCAAGCTTGGAACCGGCAGTATCTATGTAACTGCCTCATCTATAAATAATTTGTTTTATGTTTACTCTAGAAATACTCCATGATTATATTATTAGTATAAGGAATGTATAATTACTGTATTGTTGACTTATTTAGTATTGGTTAGTAATATTTAACCTTAATTAAATTATTGCATATATATAATGGTTTGTTAAGAGAAGTATGAAAATGTGATATGAGAATTGGAAGTTGAGGGTATAAGATGGGATTTTTAAAAGTGTTGGTTTCTTTGTAGGTTGTGTCTATTGTTAAACTGAATGAGTTGTAACTTGGGATTATTATAACTACAAATGAGACTCTGACAAAATTTTTCATAAATAATTTTATGAGCTAATAATTTGGAAGTTAGGATGGTTTCTACAAGAACCGATAGCCTTAAGCTAACCCTTTATCATATCCTGAATAGATTTTTCATAGTGTGCAAGATCCTTAATGAAGGCAAGCACAAAGCATATGTCTACTACTTAAAATGTATGAAATTCTAGAAGAAATTGAATTGTATCAAGTACCTTATATTGATTGTTTAAAAGTTACAAAATACTGATATAAAAAATTAAAAGGAGAACAATATAGACACTTAGAGGGTTATTTCTTTTATGAATGAGGAACCCTAAATTTGCTAAACTTGAATTTGCTTCTACTGGAAAACTGTCTTCTTTATATTGAAAAATAAGGTAGACATGTTTTGAGAGAAAGGATCAACAATAATTTTATGCTTCTAATTTTTCAGTCTTCACATGTGAAGACTGTAACTTTTCCTGTTTCTTTTGAAAAGAAGATGCCTTATACTGTAGATCTTTTGATACAGGAGCTTACCTCAACTGTATTAGATATGATTTGATTCCCAAAAGATATCATAAAATAATGAATAAAACTCTTTGAACAGCCAAGAAATCCAAACTGACCATTAGTGGGAAAACTGAAGCTTCAGTGGTCAATGGAACTATTACATTAAAAAACATTTTCATTCTTGCTAAAAACCTAAATCAGATGGTTATATTAGGGACCCCTTTTATCAATTTGATAACTCCCTATAAAGTCACTAATGAAGGAATTTTTTTCAAAATAATAAAATCCAAAATCATTTTTCCTTTTATTAAAAGACCAAAAAAGAGGAATCTCAATCTTATAAAAGCACATTCATTTATAAATTTGAGATAAATGCCTTAATAAAAAGAAAATAAACACATCTGATGCATTTTCAACAAGATGTAAATTTTCAAAGAATTCAAAAACAAATCCAAAATAATTTTATTAAAAATAAAATTTTGAACTTTCAAAAAATAATTGAACAAGAAATTTATTCAAATCTTCCAAATGCTTTTTGGAGCAAAAAACAACACATAGTAGATCTGCCATATGAAAAAGATTTTGATGACCAATAAATTCCTACCAAAGCCAGACCTATTCAAATGAATGGAACCCTAGAACAATATTGTAGGGAAGAAATCCTAGATTTAAAGTCTAAAGGCTTGATTTCAAAATCCAGATCACCTTGGTCTTGTGTAGCTTTCTATGTCAACAAAAATAGTGAAATTGTCACATCCCATATTATAGGGTTGTGACGGTCCTAGGGTACGGGATTAGCTTTCGCAACCAGTACCACGAAGAACCCTAATTACATGTTATTCTAATTAACCAATTTCACAAGTATATTTTTTTTTATTTTTTTTGAACTCCCTAAATTCTACGAGAAATTGGATAGAGTCTCCCCTAAAAGATTAACATTTACCTCCTGCAAGAACAATTTAAAACACTCCCAATATTATTCATCCAGTCTCAACCATTCTCCAACTCAATTAATAATTTCATTCACAACCAAAATATCAAATCCAATTCATGCAACTAATTTATGTCACAAATATTC
>CANXYC011197994.1:0-11792 GCA_948193065.1 Aleurites moluccanus
AGATATATCTTATGATCATTAAGGAACAGGAGAAAAATATGAAATGATAATAGTAAAGATTTGATGGATGCTTAATTGAATTTATAGAAATGATTAATGTATGATAATATATGATGTTGTAAATGATATAATTGTATATGAGATTCATGATATGTGAGTTCTACGGGTTTATGGTGGCCTTAAGCCTACCCTTGCCCTAGGACCGTCGCACCACTGGAGTTAGGGTGTGACAATAGTTTTGTGAAACTTGGTTAGAATAATTAATTAATTATTTTTCATAAATTATTGTATTATTATTAATTTTTATATATAATCTAAAATTTGATTGGAAACTTACTTAGTAACCTTTTGACTCTATATTCTATGTAAATTATTATTAATGAATAAATGATTGCAAATTAATATGACACGTATAGCTGTGAATTAATAAAATGTATAAATAATGTCTCTTTTAGATTGTGTCTCTACTTAAACTGAATTACGCTTCAAAGAATATAGTTGTAAAGCTCAACAAAAGTGAAGAGCAAAACAACTATGAAATTTGGATTATGAGAATCCAGTATGTTCTAAAAGAGAAAAAGGCTCTTGAACTACTGAATGTTATTATGGATGAACATGATCAATAAGGTAATACAACTTAGCACAGGCTGGATCATGAGACCTAAGCAGCATGGAAATAAAGAACTCTTCCGTTTGCAACATATTGCTTAGTGCTATGGATGATAATTTCATTAACGAGTTTCATCGCTATAAACATGATATGGACATGTGGGTAGTTTTTTTTCAAGAATAATTTTTATAGTGTGTTTGTCATAAAACTTTGTTCACTCACTATCAAGTTTAGCACTTATAAAAGTGTCTAGAACATAATTTGACAAGACATTTAAGAGAGATATCTAATATGATTAATGAGTTGCATAATCTTGGTCATCTGTTGACTGAAGATCAAAAGATCCAAGCTGTCATTCATTATTTGCCTGAAAGTTGAGAGTATATGAAAATGCACCTAACTTACAATGAAAATGTTAAAACTCTTAAGAATGTTTCTTTCCATTTTAAGCTTAAGGCTAACCAACTTGCTGCTATGCAATCAAATATTGAAGTGCACATGATTGGGTCCAATTCATATGGAACTTTAGACAATAAACACAAGTGAGACAAAGGAAAAGGCAAAGAAAATGAGGTTTAAGGAAAATATAAGGCCTAAGAAAAATGAACTAGAAAATAATAAGTGTCCTAGGAAAGGGAAATATTGCAAAGGTCAAATGTCTCAATTGTTGAATTAAGGGTCACTATTCATAAGATTGCAATGTACCTAAGAAGGTACAATCAATTTACTCATATGTTAATGAAATGTCCGCTTCTAATTTTATTTTTGCAACAAAAAATTATCCTTTGTGGATTGTAAATTCAAGAGCAATAAACCATGTAATGAAAGATTGTAAAGCCTTCATAAATTTCCATTAAATACCTAATGGGGTATGATGGATTTTTTGTATGAAACAACAAATGTGTTGAAGTAAAAGGAATTGGCACCTACAAATTAGTTTTACATAGCGGGAAAACCTTACTTTTACATGATGTCTTCTATGCTCTAGAAAGTTGACAAATTTTGATTTTTGTTTTTGGTTCTGCTTAGACTTAGTTTATATTAGTATTTCCATAATAGTTAAGTATATTTATATTTGGGACAAATATTTTAAGGTTCTGGTTATGTTTTGAATGATTTTCTGGTTATGAATATTACAAGCAGTGTAATCTCACTATTCTTTTTCCTTATTACAGTTTTACAAAATTATAAGAATGATGTGAATGTATGGCATGATAGATTTGGTCATATTGGCCGATAATAAATAAGTCATTTGGTTAAAATGAGTCTTTTAGCTAATTTCAATAAGGTGAAATTGTCTACCTTTGAGCATTGCATAGAAGGAAAAATAATAAGAAAACCATTTGGGGAGGGAATTAGATCCATTACTCTATTGCAATTAATTCATTCAGATATTTGAGGTGCAAATGAATATGAGGGATAGGCATAACACCTATTATTTCATCACTTTAATGAATTAATATACATATTATAGTTTTGCCTATTTGATTGCACATAAATCTGAAGTTTTAAGTTGCTTTAAGAATTATCTCAATGTTGGTTGAAAATCAAGGTACTAAGAACCGACAGAGGTCGTGAATATTTGTCTGATTAGTTTAGACAATTATGTGATGAAAAAGGAATAAAACATCGGCTAACTATTCTACGAACTCTGCAATAAAATGGTGTTGCTGAAAGGAGAAATATGACTCTTCTTGAAATGGTTAAGTCTATGAAGGCTCAAACAAATTTGCTCATCGAGGTGATGCATTATTAACAGCCATACATGCGCTTACCTATGTGCCTTATACATCAGTTATTTCCATTCTATATGAGTTATGGAAAAGTCAACAAGTCGAATATCATAAGACCTTGGGGATGTGCTGTCTATGTTTATAATACCTCTCACAAATATGTGAAATTAGGCCCAAGAGGTATAGTATCTTTGTGATATATTCTAAACTATCAAAATGATATGTTTTCACAGGTGAGCAAAATAGTAGGAGTACAACTAAATTTGGATCACGAGATGTCATGTTCTTAGATAAAGAATTTCTTAAGCAAGGTTATTTAAACCATGAGTTCTCCTTATTCCATACATTAGATCAAGATTCACACGGAACACTCATCCGAGTGGGAGGAATTTGGTGGATAGTATTAGTTAAGTTCCTCTAACTAGTCCGAATAAGAGTGATTTTGGTCCAAGTGGGAGTAAAAAATCTCAATTTTAATGGGAGCTTGATGGATTATGATTTAAATAATATCCCAATGGAACTTGATGAAAATGTTCTTTAAGATTTTGTGTTGAGACATAGCAACCTTGATGATAATGATAAATGGATATATACAATGGAATAGGAAATGAAGTCTATGAGATCAAATCATATTTTGGATTTGGTAGATCTCTTGGTAGGACGTAAAGCTATTTGGGAATAAGTGGATTCTCAAAGTTAAGTATAAAACTAATGGCAACATTGAGAGAAACAAAGTTTGTCTCGTTGCAAAGGGGTATATGCAATAGGAAGGAATTGACTTTGAGGAGACATTTTCTACTGTTGTGAGATTTACCTCTATAAGGTTAATTCTAGCCATTGTGATAAATCTTGATCTGGAATTACATCAAATGGATGTAAAGATTGCATTTCTCAATATAGAATTGGATGAAGAGTAGTCTTCAAGAAGGCTAGGAATATAAAGTTTCCAGATTGATGAGGTCAACCTATGGTTTTAAGCAATCTTCAAACCAATGATATATTCGCTTTCATAATGCAATTATGTCGAATGATTGCACTATGATAGATGAAGATCATTGTAAAAGGATAAAAAGACAAGTTTATCATTATGTCATTATATATGTTGATGACATATTAAAAGCTGAAAATAATAAAGAGTATCTACATCATATCAAAGAATAGTTATCATCCAACTTTGAAATGAACGATATGGGTTGAACAACATATATTCTTGAAGTTAAAATTTCAAGTGATAGTACAAGAAAGTTGTTATCTCTTTCTTAAGAGACATATATAATAAAAGTTCTTGAACGATTCATTATGCATAATTTCAGACCAATAGATACTCTTATTGCCAAGGGTGATGGCTTGAGCTATAGATTATGTCCTAAAACTCTAAAAGAGAAAGAAAATATGAAAAATGTCCCTTATGCAAGTGCGGTTGGAAATCTAAGGTATGCAGTAATATGTACGAGACCTGATATTTGCTTTACTATTGAGATGGTAAATAAATATTGGTCTGATCTAGATCAAGTACATTGGAAAGCAGTTAAAAGGATAATAAGATACCTTAAGAGTACTACAGATAACTCATTATGTCTTCAAGGTGAAGATCTACGATTGAGAGACTATATATATGCTAATTGGGCTAGAGATGTGGATTAGAGGCAATCCACTTCTGGATTTGTTTTCTTGCTTAATTATGATGTCATATCCTGGAGTATTAAGAAACAATCATGTATAGCATTATCCACAATGAAAGATAAATTTGTAGCATTTCTAGCTGCAGTACAAGAGGTAGTTTAGTTAAAGAGTTTTTTCAGAACATTTGGGTATGGGTGCTGCAAGTGAATCAGTTTTAATAAACTATAACAGTCAAACAGCTGTAGTTTACACCAAAGATCCAAAATTCATTATAAGACTAAATGTATAGATACAAAATATAGTTTTGTGAGAGACATGGTTACTGTAATACCCTAGGAAGTCATAACTTATATGCATGATTCAATTCTCAGTATATAGTTTAAAAGTATTGAAATGATGGGAAATAATTTTAGAGACATAGTTAGAAAGCGAATGAAATACTTTTTTGAAAATCGACGGTGTCGGGAACACTGCCGAGAAATTAGTTGTCCGGTCAATAGAAGAATTTCTTATTCTGACCAAGGGGTAAAAGATCATCTTAGTGCATGTGTAATTTTGATAAAAAGAAAGAAGTGAAAAATATTTAGGAACACTGAAAAAGTAACCAATGGCAAAATAGTAAATAAAAAAAACTTTGAGGTGAATAATGAAAATGAGTTCTGAAACTATTTTTATAAATAAGTATAAATTAAAATAAGTCTATTGATTGCCCACTTTGAAATCTAAATCCTGACAGAATTGTTAGAATAAATTATAGAAGAAGTTATGGTCAAAGAATGATTACTTGGAAACTTAAGGACTAAAATATAATTTGCCATTTGATTTTTGTATAAAAGCCATGCCTTAGCATTTTTTTTCTATCTTCTTCTTCTTTCCTTCATTAGGCCGAACCACTTCCTTCTTCTTCTTCCTCCATTCTTCATCAATTCCAACCAAATTTCTTAAGGAAATTCAAAGAAAAATTGAGTTTAAGGCTTGTTCTTCCATTCCCCACCATAAATTTGCTTGGAAAGCTAAAAGAAATCAAGGAACATTGGCCTATAGATTTCAGCTCCTTCATGACTTCAAGATAAGGAATTAGTTTGTTCAATTTTATGGTTTATTTATATGATTTAGGAGTTGAATTGAATGGGTTTTAGGTTAGATTGCATCAATTGATGCATTTTAGTAGAAAACCCTAAATTGCCTAATCTATTTGAAGTTGTTTGAATGAGCTTGATGAATTAGAGTTAGTTTTTGTTAATTGATATTAGAATATGTTAAATAGAGGCCATTAGGTAACTAATTGATGGTTGTTTTAGTGTAGAAAACAAAGATTACACAAGTTGTGCATTTTGCCTCCTTTGAAGCAATTGGGTGGAAATCAAGTTTCCAAGGCATTTGGAAGCTTTAGGTGAGTTCTATATGCATCAAATTATATGCCTATACCATTGGAATGATGATGGGAATTCATTTGTTTAAACTCCATTTTGGCTGAATGGGTTTGCACTATTCATGGCCTTGGTTTTCTTGATTTTCCTTTGAATTCCTATGCCATTTTGATCCTTTTTATGTTGTTTAATCTTGTATATTTGTATCCTATTGTGTTGTTGCCAATGTGAACTTGTGTTGGTTGAATTGGGCATGCCAAATTTGCACCAAACCCTAACCTATTGGCTTGTCATTTTGTGCCTACCAAGTGTTTGATAAAATGCCTAGTTATTTTTGTCTTAACCTATTGCTTTGTATTCCATAGGCCTACCATTTGAATGCTATCGTTGCCAATGACATTGGCATGCCAATTGGCCTCTCGATTTCCTTTGCCGAACCAACCTTTGTTTCATACCTTTGTTGTTTACCATACCACTTATCATTGATTGTATATCTTATATTGCAATGCCATTGATTCAATTGCTATTTGATTTGAAAGTATTGAGCTTATTGTTATTGATGATACCATTATTGTATAATGGTGTCTATTGATATGATATTCACTTGTATTGATCTAAATATGGTTTGACAGAGTTGCCAATCTGACTGGGTAGTGGGTACATACTGTCGACAATGTGCACATTGATATTGATGCCCTAGCTGGGAAGGGTTATTGGTCCCAGCCATAGAACCTGATTAGTCTTATGCTTACTTGATATGTGATCAACTGTGTGATTACACATAATCTACGTATTTCAAGGCCCTATATCTGTCTTACCATATTATTCTATACCATTTATATGACCATTGATATGCCTGTCAGATTTTGATATTGATTCTATAACCCATCATGATTGATATTGTTTCCATTGTTCCTTTATTGTTATGTATCACTGACCCATCCTATTTGAATTGTGATATATATAGATACACTGAGTATCTTATATACTCACCATTTCTTTGTTTAACCATTTTAGGAGAGGAGTAGATTGCAGAATCCCATCTTCAGACATCTGAGGATTTCTGCTTTTTATCATTTCATGTAAATATAATATATTCTATATTTTTGGTGTTCATAATCTAGCTGCTCCATGGGGTATGTATGGGTTTTCTAGGATATGAACAGTTATATATGTATGTGATGATATTTTATGATATATGATGAGTATATGGCATGATATTATAACTATTACAGCCAATCGCACTAGATCATAGAAAGAATTACAGAATAACAGAATGAATGGTAATTAAGTAAAATGAATAATTAATTGATGATTATATATTATGCATGTGATAATGGATTCTACGGGTGTCGGTCGCCATTGGCATCTCCAGCATTCTAGGACTGTCGCGATCTGGAAACGGGTCATGACAGTTATATGCAAGAAAGTGAATCTTAAATACATTTTACATATGAGTTGGTTGTAGATCTTTTGACCAAACATGTTCCTAGAGATGTATATTTTGGACATACAAAGACTCAAGGATTGCATAAATGATGATGTATTTATATTATCTGTTGTTTTTTCAACAATGTTCACTTTTTCATTTTTATTAATACCAAAACATGGTGTTCATTTTTGTATTTTAATGAGTATAAATGTTTAATACATTTAACTTTATTATATTGTGAAAGCATGCCAGATAGAAAGAAGATTGACCTTCTCACACGGATAATCACCTTTATTTGTCTATGAGATGGATCAAGATAAAATTGTTTTAAGCGAATTATCTAGTAGATAATAGAGAGAGCTTGTGCTTAAAAAAAGATAATTATCTAATTTTACGAAATGAGATTTGCATATCATGATGATGATATTGAAGTGGCATATTATGTGCAATTAGGCCTACATCTGTCTAAGTCGGCATATGTGACTTCTTTTCACATCCCCCTCTTTAGGGAATGTGACGGTCCTAAGGTATAGGTAAGCGTAAGACCCCCTAAACCTGTAGAATCCAAAGCATACATTTCTACAAAAATTTCCCCATAACTTCCCCGAATATTCAAACTTAAACCTGAGACTTATGTCCCTCTCTTCTATTATATCAATTACACAACTTGTAGAAGAAATTGCACTTCTATTTGTCCATCCTTGTTTCCCAGAATCCACCACAATTCAAAAAAAAAATATTCATAACACTTCACTACTTCACAAATCATGATCATATATCATATCCACTAAGAATATCATAATGTATTTTTACACTGAGTTAGAACTATTTATAATTTACATATAATATATCACCGATACTAATATTTTTAACCATGGAGCACTAATTAAATATAAAACCATAGAAAGGAATATACATAAACTATAGGGGTTCCCAGCACTGGAGAAGAATGTGGCTGGAACCGCAACTATCCACTGAAACCTGAAAAATTATAAACCACTAAAATGTGAGATTATACTCAGTGAATAATATATAGACACCTCCCTGGTAAGGTTAAAAAAATATGGAAAGAACAAATGGTCATCAATACGTGAATAAAATGAATATGTCTCATAAACAAATAACTAAATAAGGATATAGCGATTGGAATCTGTAAGGGTAACATGTAATTAAAAAGGATACTCAATGAAACAATAGAGCATAAAGAAAATTAATCATATAGAACTTGTATCAATCATGTTATCAACACGTGAATAAAATGAATATGTCTCATAAACAAATAACTAAATAAGGATATAGCCATTGGAATCTGTAAGGGTAACAGGTAATTAAAAAGGGTACTCAATGAAACAATAGAGCATAAAGAAAATTAATCATATAGAACTTGTATCAATCATGTAAGTTGAGCCAAATGCTCCAATAACATCATAGTGAGCCAAATACTCCAATAACATCATAATGAGCCAATAGCTCATATATCAATATGTTGAGCCAAATGCTCATATAGCAATGACAGATAGCAAAATTTACATAAGTAGACAGAGGCCATAGATCCTGATAGCATGTCTTATGAAAGTCATACGATTGATCAAACTATATGGCTGAGACCACCCCTCATCAGCTGAGGATCACATGAAACATTATGCATGATGCCTAATGTAAGATTTACTACTCCATTGGGAGAGTAGTCTGTCATTGATCACATGTAGGGTGCATCAATATCAATGTCAATATCAATAATCAATAATAGGTTCTTATCAATAAAGATCATAGGCAATGAACATGGCATTGGAGAATCAAATATTAGGATTTGGTTTTACAATGAACTTTCTAAGAAATAGTAATAGACAAATAAGTATAGTAAGTTTCATATTCAATTCAATAGGTTTAATTGATTCCAATGGATAATATGGTTACAATGTGATAAAGGTCATTTATAATCATATTGTCAATGGTTGGTCAATATTCAAAAATATAATTAAGAAAGCCATATTTCACATATGCCAAGATAATGACTTAGTAAGGTTCAATGGATTAATTAGGAAACAATAGATAGCAATAACAATATATATGAGACTTATAAGGTAGGATCATGGAATAATCAATGAACTTAAAATATGGATGAACAATGTAGGTTCTATTAAAGAAAGGTATTTATATGTTACTCACCTTGGAAATAAAAAGAACCAAAATAGACTTCCTTCTCATCTCAACATAAATAATAGGGGTGATCACATAGCTCCCCCTCATCTTTGTCTTTTCCTTTCATCTTGGAAGCTATAACACATAAAGGTTTAATTTAGAGTTTCATTTACACTTAACTTGCATGAAATAAACTTGACAAATGAATTTCCTTAAAATTCACTTATTCATTTATGTTTTCTTTAGGTTTCAGTTTCTGGCAACTCTGTCTCTTTTGGACATATTTTGAGTTTCACTAATTCAATTATTCTAATTGTTTTTCCTAATGAAACTAGACATATTTAACTATAACATATCCAAAAATTAGGTCATTCTGAATACTATAGAATTTATAGTGAATTTTCAAACCTCACCCTACAATTCTGCCAATTATCCTGAAAACCAATCTGGTAGGTTCCACTATTTTCATTGCAACTCATTCTATAAATATCCAAATCCCATTATGTTTTTACAGGATTTTATATAAGATGTAGAGCAACAAATTTCATGTTTTGAGGTTGTTCTAATTCAGAGATTAAGAGTTTCAAATTTAGAGAATTCATGGTTATATAATTCTGAGTTTGGTTCTGATTCCAGTTCTGAGTTAGTAGCACTCAAGACCACATATCTCTTAAGTTACTTAATATTTTGCAGATATTTTTTAGGAAAACTTAGTTAAGATATAAAGATACAATTTTTATGTTTTAAATTTTTTCAAAATACTTCTCTAAATTTTCAGAATTTGTGCTACAAACTTCTGATTTCCTAACTCAATTTAGCTTACTAAACATTTCTCTACAATCCCACAAATTTCAGAATTTATTGTTAGTCCCTTGGCAACCAAGAGGGGGACGGAGGGAGTGAATTGGTTATCTTTTAAAAATAATGACCAATTAAAATTATGATGAAGGAAGAGAAGAAGAAAATCAACACAGAAATTTATAATGGTTCGGCCAAAACGAGCCTACGTCCACTCCTCAAGATCACACTTAAGTACTTTAATACCTTTGATCTTTTTATAGGTTCAAGATCAAACCAAAGTGTTTTGGTTCACACTTTAATATTTTATAATGTGTTTTTCTCAAACTAGGCTCACACACAACCCAAAAGATTTATAAGAGATGAGAAGAAAGAATTCCCTTTTTACCAAACTCTCTTACAATCAATAATCTTCAACAACTTTGAAGATTTACAATAAATGCAAATATATATACTGATCTTGCACAATAAATATGAATAATTTTTTAATAAATAACTTTTTAACTTGTTTAAGGTTGTTCACTATTTTATTTAATACAAACCAAATCATATTTATAGGCTTAGGAGAAAAAGAGCCGTTTAGACTTTTTTTTTTCGCAATAAATATACCTGAAATTTCGCTCCAACGGCTAGTTTACGGATGAGTCACGCCCGCAACTTGGATAGTTGTGCCTGCGACTCTCATCTGGGTCATTAAAGAGTAAATTTGAATTTCATCAAGTCGCGCCTACGATTTAGAATTGTAGCGCCCGCGACCAATGCGTTACTGAGTATGTGAAGCTTTTGTTACTTTTGAACTTGGTTTAATTAAATTTTATGCCCACGACTAGTCTTATCATTCCTGTGATTATATCTAGTTGCACCCGCAACTAAATGATTCATGCCCGTAACTAGAGAGACACTGTTCATCTGAAGCTTCTGGATGTTTTGAGATATCTAAATTTAATTTCATGCCCGCGAATAATCTTGTCACTCTCGCGACTTCACCTAGTTGCATCCGCGACTTTTTTGTGTTGCACCCTCTACTGGAGAGACACTGTTCATCTTGAGGTTACTGGATGTTTTTAGAAATTCTCAAATTCATTTCACTTCCGCGACCTGAAACTTTTCAAGGTTGCGACTGACTTTGTCGTACCTGTGATCAATCTTGTTCCTAAAGTCGCACCTGCGACTACAAGTATTCGCGCCCACGATACAACAACATCTTGCAATACTTTAGAGTAATACTTGGAAAATCTTGCACATAATCAAACAAACTCATTAGTCCACTAATTTAGTGTTTGTACCCATCAAAATAGATATGATGAAGACACAAAGGTCTAATATTTCTATATCATAATTCATAACTTAAAACTCACCAATAATCAATATTAACACTTAATTAGCCTAATAGATTACCTAATCTAACATTAGAATTAATTAAATGAATTAACAACATAAAATTAGATTTTTACCTTAATGAACACTTTGAATAAATGAAATTAGTCCTCTCAAACCAAGCTTTGTAAATCCACTCCAACTACCATATGGAAAACTAGAGAGATGGAGCTTTAATTTGGTATCTTAATTGTGGTTTAATTCATAGGAATCTGGTAGTTAATTGAAGAAGAGAAGGAAAAGTGTTGGAGGAAGAAGGCTACGGTCATGCTAAAAAATGAAGATAGAAAATTCATTTTCTTTTCAATTTATAGACTAAGTCAATTAATTTGCATCCAATCACTAAATAGATAAATCTTTTATAAACAATTAAATCCATTTCTCTTTATCACATCATTCTAGTGATGTAATAGGTATATTATTTTCTATATACATATTTTTTTATCTTTTTACTTGGCTAGAAAATACTCCACTTAGAGAAATAATTTTGAAGATGATAAGTATCAAATTTTGCTCAATATACTTGGCCATTCTACTCCCAAATGGCTGGACCAATCATGTTCCATTATATATATATATATATATATATATATATATATATATGTTTATACATTTTATCTTGTGTTACAAAGTCAAATTAGGGTCCCACCAAAAAAAAAATATAGCACAAATTAATTCATTTTACCTTTTGAACTATTCTTTTACAT
>CANXYC011198005.1:0-14409 GCA_948193065.1 Aleurites moluccanus
ATTTTTTTGTTCAAATGAGTTGTATTTGATGTGTTTGACATGAATTAATGGTTAAATGATGAAAACAAATCCATTTGGATGAAGTTTCAAGTTGGTTGAACCATATGATGAAGAAATGATGGTTTGATGTTTGATGTTTTATAGGTTTAAATGATGGAATGATGTGTATTTGATGTTTATGTAATGAATTAATAGTTAATTGATGGAAAGAATTCCATTTGAATGGAATACTAGTTTGGCCAAATTGATGAAGCTTGAATGGTGAATTTGTATTTTGATGTATAATAGGTTTAAATGGATGAATGTTATACATTTGATGCATATGTATGTTATTTGATGGAATGGTGTTCAAAAATGGATGAATGGAATGATTTCCATTTAGGTGGAATCATATTGACTTTGTTAGTTTAATGTGCTAGGTTGATGCAATTTGAAAGGTAAAGTTTGAATATGGTTTAATGGTATAAGTAATGGAAATGTATAGGTTTAAATATGTAAACGATGTTTGATATAAGTACTTGGAAAGCATATGTGAGTTATGGTGTATATTTGATATGAAATGATGAACTAAGTGTATATGTGTTATTAATATAGTATATAAGTGATGAATATGTGAAATGTGAGTTAAATATAGTGATAGAATGTGTTTATTGCATAAAGGAATGGAAAAAAGGGTAAATTGTGCAAAGAGAGGTTGATAGTGCATAATGTGTATGCTTGATGTATTTTTATGTGAATAACATGCTTTGTAATGTTTATAAGTCTTACCAGAGTGTTATATATGGAAATAGGTGAATCGTCGAATACTTCAGCTGGGAGTGTCGAGCGACGGGCTGAGTAGAGCTTATATGTGTACATTGGGGGACAAAGTGATCTTTTTGATCAAAAGGTGAGTCTATATGTATAATCATGCATGATTTGCATCATATATGCTATAATATTTCATTTGAACTAATAAAATAGATTTTGATACCCAAAAATATAAACAATGCATTTTGGCCCGTAAATAAGCCACCGAAACGATCTAAAATGACCTAAACTTTATCTGACTATAAAATGAAATCCAGAAAGCCAATTGGGCCACCACTTAGCCCAATCTTCTAGTTTTTTTCCAAGCTTTAAAACGGTACCTCATAATCCACCTAAATCCTTTGGTAACATAGTTAACCAGAAACTATTCAAAAATCCCAAAATAGGCTCGTAACAGAGAGTGTCAGTTGTGGCCGCGCAACTGGGCCCCGCCGGGCATTTTTTTGACACTACCCAAATTTGTTCTATTCTTCATTATAAATATATATATATGATTATTCTACAGCTATATGAGTTATATTTATGCCATTTATATTGTTATATGGAGACACCCATATGGTATTATAACAGGGCTACCTCGATGGTGTAGCGGGTAATTCCATCGACTGTGTGCACACTTGTATTCATTTGACCCTTGCTAAAGAGGGGTGTCATATTCTCTAGTTGTAAGGGTTGATCCCCCTTTGTGCACTTGATGAGAGTGTTGGGGAATTAAATTACAGATAGTGCTATTGCACTTTTCATTTGACCCAATCCTGTTATATCATATGTGCGTTGACTCGTACACTGGATACTTATATGAATACTCATTTGGATATTTACATAGATACTTATATGGATATTTAATATTTCTTCACTTGTTATCATATATAAATCTACAGGCTATGTATGAGCAAACCATGGTATTTTGAACATCTACTGCATTTTTATACATATGGATTCACTGAGTATTTTTATACTCACCCCCTTCAGTGGTTATCATTTTTAGGTCTGCAATAAGGCTAGAATTCCATAGGCACCTCCTATCCTCGCCGTGGAATTTTGATACTTGAGACATGTAATATTCCAGTCCCAAAAGTATATATAAATATTTATATAGTATAGAGGTTCCATGGTACTGTAAATTAAATAGGGACATGTATATGTATGTGATTATATTTATATGGTTTTGCATATATAATGATGCTATGGATGGATAAAGTATGATATACAAATATATATATTGAGTTGATATTAGAGATCCAGAAGGATCATTGTTGATAGTGATATGAGTATTGATGATAAAGTTTATTGGAAGTGTTTATTGCATGTTTTACAGCTGGGCATAGTCTTTTTATATAGGAGATGCTGCCCAAATTTTTATAGAATTGTTAAGCTATTTAAGCCTTATATCGAATTGTTTGCCATATCATATAGATAAAAGGGTTCTTCATGGTACTGGTAGCTTAGGCAACATCCGTACCCTAGGACCATCGCGGCTCCCAGGCTGTGTCGTGATATCCTTGTGTTGAATTTTCTTTCCTTCTTCTTATTAATTTTTAGTTGTTGTTAATTTTTTAAAACAACTAATTCACCCCCCCCCCCCCCTCTTCTTGGTTGCCAAGGGACTTCCGAAACCTTTTTCAGAGGGTATTCCTCTTCGAGGACGACCTCTACCATGTCCCCTATCACATGTTAGAGACATCTCGATGTTGATAGAAGAAAAACAATCATACTTAGACTCATAATCATAAGGATAAATGCAAATATATACCAAAAGAATATATAACAATGATGTGACAGGAATTCTATGCTTCATAGTTTCCTTAGTAAATCATATGTATGTGCTAGGAAACTTGCATATTTATCTATCCATCTATCGATCTATGTTTTTAAACCTATAGCTCTAGTACCACCTTTGTCACACCTCAACTCTAACTGTGTAACGGTCCTAAGGCATGGATAGAGTTAAGGCTACCAAAAACTCGTATAATCCATTATCATGCCTATAGTTTCATGGATCATTCATCATAAAATATCCATTTCATGCACATTAATCAAATTCATATCAATTTTCAAAATCATTCATTACACTTTTACTTGTTCCTTATTTACCAAAAGTTGATAATAAACCATCTTTTATAAGGAATAAGGGGAATTCCAATAGTGTCTTTAAATACAATTACATATCTATAACATTACAATCTATGGAGCATTTAAGAAATAACCATTCATAAGCATATATGTATATACAAACAAGATGTATACATTTAGAGCCTTCTTATGGAACAGGAAATCAAAAAGCTTTATCTTCTTGGTTAGATCTCTTTAATTACACTATGAACTTAAAACCACAACAATGAAGAGGAGTAAGCCTTCAACTCTATAAGTTATGAATTATATTAATTCCTTTAGGTTATTCATTAAGAATTAGGATAATCATAATCAATTATATGAATGTAAGTGAAGTTTTTCATTTGGTTACATATAAGAATATAAATGTGCTGATAAGGAATTGACACTAAACAATGCACTATGTAAGATAGAACAATATACCATATAATCATAATTAGGGAAGCAATGCTCCCAATACATAAACCTCATGCTTACACAAAGTATACACCTAGAGCACATGGTCCCCTCTAGGTTGAACATTGATAATAAAGACCCTATTAGCTGGGTCACCAGTACACATGGTCCAATGACTTATCCCTCATTGGGAAGGGTGTTTTATCACATATGTGGTTCACATCACAATCATGGCATGGTAGGCAAAGAATCAATTATGGTTAAAAGGCGACTCATTCATAATCTCATGGCAAACATTTATTCAGAAATAAATGTTTGTTAATAATCTTTTTGAAGAAAAGGTAACCAAGTCATTATCTTTAAGCAATTTAGCTAGTCAGGTGGAGGGTATGAAGAATAGGTCAATATCAACAAAGAAATTGGTTTGTGGTCAATCATGGTATAAATTACAATAAGCAAGAACATATATGAAACATAAAGAAGAAATAAGCAATATTCATTCAGTCATCATGCATTAACATATTCATAACTTACTGTCACACCCCAAAACGAAAAGTATGACGGTCCTAGGGCAAGGGTAAGATTAAGGTCATCATAAACCCGTAGAACCCAAACTTGGATCAACAATCATCAATAATATTTTATAACCATATAATATACTTCAATAGATAGATAATACATCAATATAATATCACTTGTTCCTTATCAATCAAAAGACAAAATACAATCATCAATAAGGAATAAGGATTTCCAATAAGCTTAATCATAACTCAATATTAATAAAATTCAATCTATGGAACCACTACGATTAGTATTCCAAAATAATACAAAACATTATATAATTATCAAATAAATACATTAGCTTATTGGAGAGAGAAAAACAATCAAGAAGCTTTGTCTATCATGTCAACTGATTGTAATACCCTAGAAAACTACTATAAGAACATAATAACATAACTAGATATCGGACTGGGAACATAGAAATAACTAAGGACAATTTTTGAAAATTAGATAGAATACATTTGCGATACTGTCCCGGAAAATATCAGTGTTAATTACACTATCCGGTAAAATAGCAGTCCGGTTGACAGATAAATTTCTAATTCAGACCAAGGGGTAAAGAATCATATATTTATATGTGAAATTTTAGTGAGAAGAAAAAGTTGAAAAATATTTTGGAACACTGAAAATTTGAGTAATAGCAAAATCGTAATTAAAGTCGAACTTTAGGGATATAGTAGGAAACACATTGTCTGAGTTTCAGAATGGCTCTGAAACTATTTTTATAATAATATATAGATAAAAAAAGCCATTTTAGTTCCCACTTTGAAATCTAATTCTCAACAGAATTAACAGAATAAATTACAGAAGAAGATGGGGTCAATGTACAATTAATGGAAAGTTTAAGGACCTAAATATAATTTGCTAATTTTGCTTAATATATAAGCATGCCTTGGAAGAATTTTGCTTCATCTTTTCTCTTCTTCCTCTTGTTGGCTGAAACTCCCATCCATTTCTCCCACCAATTTTCATGCAAAAATTCAAAGAAAAACCAAAGAAAATCTTAATCTAACCTTTGATTCTTCCATTTCCAACCTTGATTTGCTTGGAAAATCAAAGAATTTTAAGAATCAAACCATCGTGACTTTCGGCCCACACATCAACCAAAGGAAACAAGTCAATTTCTTTGGTTTAATGGTTGATTTAGATGTATTAGATGTTAAATATAATGGGTTTGGTGTTTAATTGCATCAATTGATGCATTTGTTAGATTTTCCCCAATTTGAAACCCTAGATTGAAGTTGTGAGATTTGAATCTTTGAATTAGTGTTAGTTAACATTAATTAAGCTTAGAATATGTTAATTGGAGGCTAATAGATGGATAATTTGTGATTGATTTGGTGTAGATAGTGAAATAGAGGAAGATTGTCATTTTTGCCTTTTTTGAAGAAACTGGTGGCAAATCAATTTTGCTAGGTGATTTGAAGTGTGAGGTGAGTTTAATATGCATCATTTAATATGTCTAATGTATTGAAATGTTGATTGGAAACCTCCCTTGAAAGCCCATCCTTGGCCAAACCCTAATGCTCTATTCATTCCTATGATTTTGTCTTGTTTTTCTTCTTCTTTTGTAAACCTATTTGATCCTTAAAATGTTGTTTATTGTTAGATAATTGTTTCCTATTAAGTTGTTTGGATTGTGAACTTATTGTTCATTATATGGGCAATGTTAATGTTGCACCATAACCTAGTCAAATTGTCCATTCAATGATGCACACCATGTGTTTGATAAAATGCCTAGTTCATTTTGCCATAGGCCTACCATTTGAATGTCATCGCGCCAGTGACATTGGCACGCCAATTGTGCCAACCAAATGACTATTGATGTTCAACCTATGATTCATTCCAATGTTAAATGCTATTCTTATTTCCATTGTTTATCGTACCTTTCATTAATTATTCATTGCTTAATTGTAGTCTCATTTGATTGATATTTGAGTTATTGATACTTGATGAGACCATTATTGTTTATTGATACCTAATGACTTGTTTTATACCTATATTGGTTCTAATGTGATTTGACATAGCTTCCTCTCCGACCGGGTAGTGGGTAAATACCGTCGACGATGTGCACATTGTATACTGGATGCCCCAGCTGGGAAGGATTAACTGTCCTAGCCATAAGACCTGATCAGTCTTATGTTTATTGATATCTGATTGATATATAATATATGAGTTTCATGGCCCATCATCTGTCTTATCTAAATGACATGAGCTTCTTTGACTTATTCATTGATCCTACAGTCTTTTATTGTATTTTGATTCCTTATTCTGTTATCAGTGTGCAGATTAATATTTATTAATTTTCTGCCTATTGTTATTTGATATCCTAGCCATTTCTTTCGGTCGATGCATATTATAGTCATTGAGTATTTTATACTTACCCCTTTCATTGGTTTCCCTTTTTAAGTGCAGATTGAGTAGCAGATTCCTGACTGTTATTTTCTGAGAAATTCTGCAGTGTCTGTAATAGCAGTATAATTATTTTAACACTGAATTATTGTAAATATTTTAGATTGCTCCATGGTGCGTATAATGGCATAGTTATACTGTAGTTACGTATATATAACATAATATGAAGTTTAATTAATGTTGTGGCATAAAATGATGGTAATTACAGCCAATTGCATAATGAATTACAGACGGATTATAGAATACCAGAATGAATATTAATTAAGTAAATGATTTAAATATGAGATAGTATATTATAATAGTATATGATACTGGGTTTTATGGGTGCCAGTCGCCTCTGACATCTCCTGCATCATAGGACCATCATGTTTCAAAATCGAGATGTGACACAGGTAGTATCAGAGCATAGGTTACAAATGAATAGTAACTAGATACTGAGTAATAGATTTAAGTAAACTGTGGAGCATAGGAATTCATGTATCGTCTTTTGTTGTATTCGTCGAGTATGTATAAGTATTATGCATTTCTGTAATGTATTGAGTTCATTGTTTTGATTTTCTTATAGTTGACAGAGATGTTTGATGACAGAGACAGGGATACCAGAGAGGAAGAGGTAGCCTCTAACAAGTCTCTTGTCAGAGAGTTTTCAGAGGAATCATTCAGATCCCGATGGATGACAGAGGAGACAGGGAGGAGTGATGACCCCTGGAGGATGGAGATGATGTAGGGGATGATGGATTTACTTCAAAAATTAGCAGAATTGAGGCAAGAATGACAGAATATGCCGCCACTACCAGCAGTAGTGCCACCTCCTGTTACACCGACTATTGTACCTGTTGCTTCAGTACGGTCAGCAATAGTTCCTGGTGAGCCTGCTATACAAGGAGCTCGCCAAGTTATTGATGAAGGCAGAGTCACCATGTTTAACTTTCTGAAGCTTAATTTGCCTGAGTTCCGGGGTGACAGAGGTGATGAGCCGATTGATTTCCTAGAGCAGATAGAGAAAGTAGTGAGGAGGCTACCTTGTTCCGATCTTAGGGCAGTCGAGCTGGTTGGGTTATTGATGAAAGGGAAAACTTAGACTTGGTTTTCTTGATGTATGGAGCCCAGATTATATGGTGATCATCCTCCTACCTGGGCAGAGTTCAAACAGGGGCTGATTAATGAGTTCTTGATAGAATGGGTGAAAACCAGGAATTTGATTCAGTTTGAGCAACTTAAGCAGGGTAACAAGACAGTAAAGGAGTTTATTAGATTGAACAGATATGCTATACAGATTTCTCCTACTGAGGCAGATTTGATCAGCAGATTTCGGAGGGGATTACATGCCTCACTTCATAATGCCCTGCTTGCTACAAAGTTCACATCTCTAACTACCATTATTGCAAGGCCAATCAGATGGAGGAAAAGTACAAGTCAGAGAAAGACAAAACAGATCAGAAAAGGAATGGAGGACCTGGTTCATAGTGCAGGAGAGGGAAGAGCAGCTCCCAACCTAGACAGATTGAGCTAGTGCCTAGATTTGATTAGAGACCTCCGTCTAGCAGTCAATAGAGGAGGACATAGAGTAGGGAGCCTTCAGTGTAGTTAGCACCTACTTATTTACAAGGTTCTTCTAAACCTGTTACTTAGATACCTAGTGTACTGATTTGCAGTTTCTATGGTAGAAGGCACGGAGGGGAGTGTCGATGGTAGACAGGTGCTTGCTTGAAATGTAGGCAACATGGTCATTTCATTAGCAGATGTCCTTTATTTGGTGATCAACAGCCTTCAACATCAGTGTCCCAGCCTAATGTTCAGATGAGTCAGAATGTAGCTAGAGAGACTCCTGGTAAGGGCAGAGGAAGAGGTTAGGCACCGAGCAGCAGTTAGGCCCCAGCAGAAAGAGGTCAGGGGAGAGTTTTTACTATGAATACTCAGGAGGCACAGAGATCTGATAATGTGGTTGCGGGTATGATTCTTATACAGAATGAAATAGTTGAAGCATTGTTTGACTTTGGTACTACACATTCTTTTGTTTCACCATTGTTTGCACCTAAATTGAATAAGGAGAGGCAGTTATTGAATATTCCCTTAGAGATAGCCATACCGATGGGGGAGAGTATAAAAGTGAATTATTTTTATCCGGGTTGTGTGATTGAGATTGATGATAATATTCTACGTGCTGATTTGATAGAACTACTTTTGTTAGAGCTTGATGTGATATTTGGTATGGATTGGTTAATGACACTTCGTGCAGTTATTGATTGCTATGAGAATAAAGTTAAATTTCAGCCTGAGGGGCAACCAGAGTTTGAATTCCAAGGTGATAGACATGAATCTGGAATTAATTTTTTCTGCTATCCAGGCTAGAAGGATGATAGGGAATGGTTGTTCAACATTCCTGACTCATGTGATAGATGTACAAAAGACTTCAATAGGGATTGATCAGATACCAGTAGTCTGGGATTCCCTGATGTCTTCCCTGATGAATTGCTAGGACTACCCCCAGATAGGGAGATAGAGTTTGAGATTAAGGTGTATCCAAGCGTCGATCCGATATCCATTCCTCCGTACAGAATGGCACCAGCAGAATTGAAAGAGTTAAAGGTGCAACTGTAAGAGCTATTGGATAGAGGGTTTATTAGACCAAGCAGTTCTCCATGGGGTGGTCCAATGCTATTTGTGAAAAAGAAGGATGGCTCCTTAAGGATGTGTATTGACTACCAGCAGCTGAATAAGGTGACAGGAAGAAGAAATATCCACTGCCACCAATTAATGATGTACTTGATTAGTTGCAGGGTGCCAGTCATTTCTGAAAGATTGATCTGAGATCCGGGTATCATCAGTTGAGAAGCAAGAATGGGGATATCCCAAGATTCCTTTTATGACCCGATATGGACACTATAAGTTTCTGGTATTACCATTCGGGTTGACTAATGCACCGACTACATTTATAGATCTAATAAATAGGATATTTAAGCCATTCTTGGATAATTTTGTCATAATATTCATAGATGACATTCTTATCTATTCCAGGAGTGAGGAGGAGCATTCAAAGCATCTAAGGATTATACTGCAGACACTTAGAGAGCATCCGCTATATGCTAAGCTTTCTAAATGCCAGTTCTGGTTAACTGAAGTGTGCTTCCTAGGGCATGTTGTTTGTAAAGATGGTATCAAGGTAGATCTTCAGAAGGTTGAAGCAGTTGCAAATTGGCCTCGGCCTACCAATGTTTATGAGATCCATAGTTTCCTTGGTATGGAAGGATACTGCAGAACGTTTGTGAAGGATTTCTCCAAAATTACTACTCTGTTGACTAAGTTGACTCAGAAACAGGAGAGGTATCAGTGGACAGATGAATGTGAGAGCAGTTTTTAGACCTTGAAGTCTTGCCTCACGAGTGCTCCAGTTTTAGCATTGCCATCAAAGGATGAAAAATTCACAGTTTATTGTGATGCTTTCAGAGTTGGATTGGGATGTGTTTTGATGCATCATAGAAAAATGATTGCTTATGTTTATCGATAATTAAAAAAGCATGAGATGAACTATCCGACACATGATTTAGAGATGGAAATGGTAGCATTTGCACTGAAGATTTGGAGGCACTATTTGTATAGTACTAAATATGAGATATATACTTATCATAAGAGTTTACAGTATATACTTCAGCAGAAGGATCTGAATCTCCAGCAGCACAGATGGGTTGAACTACTTAAGGATTATGATTATGAGATCATTTACCATCCAAGTAAGGCTAATGTAGTAGCAAATGCACTGAGCCAAAAGTCTATGGGTAGTCTAGCTCACATCTCGGTTGTCAGAAGACCTTTGATCTATGAGATGAAGGAGTTAGCTAATACGGGTGTAGAGTTAGATTTGGAATCCCAGGATCAAAACCAGGCTCTGATAGCCCAATTTCAGGTTAAGCCACTGTTGATTGATGATATTAAGATGGCACAGGATAGAGATCCATATCTACTAAAGCTAAAAGGAGATGTTCAGAATGGCAAGACACTAGAGTTTATGGTAGAGGATGATGTACCAAAAGTGTGGGAAATAGTTATATGTACCCGACATTGATGGGTTACGATATCAAATTATAAGAGAGGCTCATTATTCTTTATATAGTGTACGTCTTAGAATTATAAAGATGTACCATGATCTGAAGGATGTTTATTAGTGGCCTAATATGAAGAGGGATGTAGCTAGATTTGTTTCTACTTGCTTAGCCTGTCAGCAGGTTAAGTTTGAGCATCAGAAGCCGTTTGGTTTACTTCAGGAGATAGAGTTGCTAGACTGGAAATAAGAGCAGGTTACTATGGATTTTATAATCGGTTTATCGAAGACTACATGGGGTTATGATTTCATATGGTTTATTATGGATAGATTGATAAAGTTTGCTCATTTCCTTGAGGTTAAGCCCAGTTATTCAGCAGCTCAGTATGCACAACTCTATGTGGATAAAATTGTACGGCTTCATAGAGTGTCACTGATGATTATATTGGATAGGGGTACACAGTTTACTT
The DNA here is from genome assembly GCA_948193065.1 of Aleurites moluccanus. Lineage (NCBI taxonomy): Eukaryota > Viridiplantae > Streptophyta > Magnoliopsida > Malpighiales > Euphorbiaceae > Aleurites > Aleurites moluccanus. Next base: position 10,801 of record CANXYC011198005.1, read on the forward strand.
CTCAATTTTGGCAGAAGTTTCAGGAGGCTATGGGTACTTAGTTACGATTCAGTACAGCTTTCCATCCACAGATTAATAGACAATCAGAGAGGACTACCAAACATTGGAGGATATGCTGCGGTTATGTGTTCTGGATTTCAAAGGTAACTGGGATCAGTATTTGCCATTGATTGAATTCTCCTATAATAACAGCCACCATTCATAGATTGGTATGGCTCCATATGAGGCACTATATGGTAGGAAATGCCGATCTTCAGTATGTTAGGTGGAACCAAGTGAGAAACAGTTGGAAGGCCCAGAGTTGATAAAGTAGACAATGGAAAAGGTGCCTATCATTAAAGAAAGGATTAAGATCGCTTTCAGCAGACAGAAGAGTTATGCAAACCAGAAGCGGAAAGATGTACACTTTATAGTTGGTGATCATGTATTCCTTAAAATCTCACCTATGAAAGGTGTGATGAGATTTGGAAAGAAAGGGAAACTGTCACCAAGGTATGTGGGGCCATTTAAGATTCTTGAGAAGATTGGTAATGTGGCATATAGGTTGGCTCTTCTGCCTAATTTAAGCCATGTTCATCCAGTGTTTCATATTTTGATGCTACAAAAGTATGTGTTTGATCCATCACATGTATTGGAGGTACAAGATGTTGGTGTTAATGAAGACTTGTCATATGAGGAGCTGCCAGTAGAGATTGTGGATCGACATGTCAGAAAGTTGAAGAATAAGGAGATACCGATGGTCAAAGTGCTTTGGAGGAATCAGTTGATGGAGGAGTGTACCTGGAAGAGTGAGCAGGATATGAAGACCAAGTATCCATTCATATTCCAACATTGAGGTATGTATTTATTTTAAATTTCAGGACGAATTTATTTGAATGGGGTAGAATGCAATATCCTAGAAAACTACTATAAGAACATAATAACATAACTAGATATCAGACTAGGAACACTGAAATAACTAAGGATAATTTTTGAACCTCAGATAGAATGTATTTGTGATACTATCGCGGAAAATGTCAATGTTAATTCAACTGCCCGAGGAAATAGCAGTCCGGTTGACAGATAAATTTCTAATTCAGATAAAGGGTAAAGAATCATATATTTATATGTGAAATTTTAGTGAAATGAAAAAGTTAAAAAAATATTTTAGAACACTGAAAATTTGAGTAATGGCAAAATCGTAATTAAGTTGAACTTTATGAGTATAGTGGAAAACACACTGTCTGATTTCAGAATGGCTCTGAAACTATTTTTATAATAAAGTATAGATAAAAAGAAGCCATTTCAATTCCCACTTTGAAATCTAATTCTTAACAGAATTAACAGAATAAATTACAGAAGAAAATGAGGTCAATGTACAATTAATGGAAAGTTTAAGGACCTAAATATAATTTGCCAATTTTGTTTAATATATAAGCATGCCTTAGAAGAATTTTGCTTCATCTTTTCTCTTCTTCCTCTTGTTGGCCGAAACTCCCATCCATTTCTCCCACCAATTGTCATGCAAAAATTCTAAGAAAAACCTAAGAAAGTCTTAATCCAACCTTTGATTCTTCCATTTCCAACATTGATTTGCTTGGAAAATCAAATAATTTTAAGAATCAAACCATTGTGATTTTCGGCCCACACATCACCCAAAGGTAACAAGTCAATTTCTTTGGTTTAATGGTTGATTTAGATGTATTAGATGTTAAATATAATGGGTTTGGTGTTTAATTGCATCAATTGATGCATTTGTTGGATTTTCCCCAATTTGAAACCCTAGATTGAAGTTGTGAGATTTGAATCTTTGAATTAGTATTAGTTAATGTTAATTAAGCTTAGAATATGTTAATTGGAGGCTAATGGATGGATAATTTGTGATTGATTTGGTGTAGATAATCAAATAGAGGAAGATTGTCATTTTTGCCTTTTTTGAAGAAATTGGTGGCAAATCAATTTTGCTAGGTGATTTGAAGTGTGAAGTGAGTTTAATATGAATCATTTAACATGTCTAATGCATTGAAATGTTGATTGGAAACCTCCATTGAAAGCCCATCCTTGGCCGAACCCTAATGCACTATTCATTCCTATGATTTTATCTTGTTTTTCTTCTTGTTTCATAAGCCTATTTGATCCTTAAAATGTTGTTTATTGTTGGATAATTGTTGCCTATTGAGTTGTTTGGATTATGGACTTATTGTTGATTATATGAGCAATTTCAATGTTGCACCATAACCTAGCCAAATTGTCCATTCAATGATGCACACCGTGTATTTGATAAAATGCCTAGTTCATTTTGCCATAGGCCTACCATTGTTTCATCCATAAGCCTACCATTTGAATGACATCATCGCCAACGACATTGGCATGCTAATTGTGCCAACCAAATGACCATTGATGTTTAACCTATGATTCATTCCAATGTTAAATGCTATTCTTATTTCCATTATTTATCTTACATTTTCCATTGTTTATTCACTGCTTAATTGCAGTCTCATTTGATTGATATATGAGTTATTAATACTTGATGAGACCATTATTGTTTATTGGTACCTAATGACTTATTCTATACCTATATTGGTTCTAATGTGATTTGATAGAGCTTCCTCTCCGACAGGGTAGCTGGTAAATACCATCGGCGATGTGCACATTGTATACTGGATGCCCTAGCTGGAAGGATTAACTATCCTAGCCATAAAACCTTATCAGTCTTATGTTTATTGATATGTGATTGATATATGATATATGAGTTTAATGGCCCATCATTTGTCTTATCTATATGACATGAGTTTCTTTAACTTGTTCATTGATCCTACAGTCTTTTACTGTATTCTGATTCCTTATTCTGTTATCAGTGTGCAGATTAATATTTATTGATTATCTGCCTATTGTTATTTGATATCCTAGCCATTTCTTTTGGTCGTTGCATAATAGATTTACTGAGTATTTTATACTCACCCTTTTTATTGGTTTCCCTTTTCAGGTGCAGATTTAGTAGCAGATTCTTGACTATTATTTCCCGAGGAATACTGCAGTGTCTATAATAGTAGTGTTATTATTTTAACACTGAATTATTGTAAATATTTTAAATTGCTCCATGGTGTGTATAATGGCATAGTTATATTGTAATTATGTATATGTAGCATAATATGGAGTTTAATTAATATTATAACATGAGATGATGGTAATTACAACCAATTGCAGAATGAATTACAGACATAATACAAAATGCTAGAATGAATATTAATTAAGTAAATGATTTAAATATGAGATAGTATATGATAATAGTATGTGATACTGGGTTCTACGGGTGTCAGTCGCCTCTGGCATCTCCTACATCCTAGCACTGTAATGTTCCAAAATTGGGATGTGACACAGGTTCTCTAGCACCTAAAATCCACAATAGAAAAAGAATGAGCCAAAAACTCAATAAGTTAAGAAGATACCATCATACTTAGGGTTTTACATTAATTGATCAAAGAATATATCAAATTCAATAAATATATATATATATATATATATATATATATATATATATATATATATATATATATATATATATATAAAAAAAAAAAAATTTTTATTTGACAAAAAAAAAAAAAAAAATATATATATATATACTACACC
>CANXYC011198053.1:0-58677 GCA_948193065.1 Aleurites moluccanus
ATTGAGTTTGCTCCTGCTTTCATTCGAATGAAAATTTTAGTGGAGTAGAAAGGATAGGGATATGAATATTTCTTTAAAAAAAAAAAAAGAATTCCTCTACTATCAGTTTTTGTGAAATTCAAGAAAATAATATATTTTAAAGCTGGAGTTGTGAAAAATATTTTTTTCATGAAAAATTCTATTCTTTTTAGCTTTTGGATGCATTGTAACTCAAATAGAAATTGTGAAGCAAATTTGAATTTGGCTACTTTAAGTTTAATTATAATTAAAAATTTTGTTCTTAAAACTTTAAATTTTTTTATGATTCTTGCATTCGATTAGAGATCTCTTTAAATTTACTTGAGGACAAGCAAATGTAAATTTACTTGAGGACAAACAAATGTTTAAGTGTGGGAGAATTTATTAGGCATTAAAATTAAGCTATTTTATTAGTATTCTAGGTGTCATTGTATATTTAATTAAGATAGTTTCTGTTTAAATTAGATTAATTTTGATATAGTTTTGAATTTTAATTTCAAATTAAGATTTAGTAAAATTTTAGTAGACTTAATAAGATTAAGATTTGATTTTGAATAATATTTGATTTTGATTTTGTTTAGATTATTGATTTTGATTTTGATTTTATTTTGAATAAAGATTTCTAATTGATTTGATTTTGTTTTGAAGTTTTAAAAATTGAATTTTAGATTTTTCAGTTTGAAAATAGTCTTCAAAGCATAAAATATCGGGTACTGGTATTCGGAGACACTACCTGGTATTTGGAGAGAAGGAACCGGTATTTGAAAAGCAAGTGGAACCCGAGGGACAGTAGAGAATACCGGCACCGGGTATTTCACTGGATAACCGGTATCTCGTTTAATTGCATGAAATATGGGTACCCGGTATTCTGAGCTCTACAACCGGTATTTTATGCTTCTACCCGGTATTTGGCACTGCCTTCAAAAATGAAGTCTATAAAAAGGCTACCAAGGATTAGGAAAAAAGGGAGATTACACTTGGGAGCTAAGGAGACTTAAAGGAGGCTAGAGAAAAGGATTTTTTAGAGCTTCAAGATCTTCAATCAATCAAAGAGATCATCAATTAGAATTTTTATCTTCTCTACTTATTATTTCTTTGTGAATTTTAGTATGAACATATTTAATTTATTGATTATTTTATCTTTTCTTTATTTAATCATGTTGAACTAAATCCTTTTTCTAGGATTTAGATGAAATTAATTGAATAATAAAGGTTAATGACAATGATTTATGAGTTTAATTGTTTTTAATGCATAGTTTGATTTGTTAATTTTGATTTATAAGTGTTTTATAATTGGCCACTATAATCAATATCTAAGGTAGCTATTTACAAGCGAGAGCTGCGATAGTTGCTTGTTCATATAATTAATAAGCTAAGGCATGTATCGCTAAGAGATTAGGGCACACTTTAGTGGATTTTATGAAATTGCTAAGGATCTTAATGAATTAACATTGATTCGGTGATCACGAGAGTAAACACTTGCATTAATGTTAATGTTTGAATTTTTGCTCGAGAGAGATTAATTCATAATTTAGAGTAATCAATCCATCAAACACTTTAGTTTGAAATCATTATTGAGTCAATCAACAGGATAAATTCAATTAACGGAATCTAAATTCTACATCGTTTTTTTTAATATCTTAAATTCCCAAGTTGAGATTTCTTATTTATTTAATTTTACTTTAAAAATTCATCCAAACCAAATTAATTTCTTTCCAATTAATAAAGATAATATAAATTTCAGTAATTGACAACGCCTCTCTGTAGGACGATACTCTACTCACTCTATTACTTGCTAAAGCGATTCGTGCACTTGCGAAATGTCCGAACAACCGCAAGGATCGCCGTCGATAGTCCAAGATTGCAAGAACTTGTTGGTAGGGTATAAAGCAAACTTTAGCTTTATTAAAGATCTTAGCTCAACATTTGAACAAACACGTAGCGGAATTGCTAATGCAAGCAATAAAGGGATAAGGGAGTGAAAGTAGAAGAAACCCATGTTTATTTTTGCCTCCAATACTCTTTTTTCACTCATTGAAAATAAACAGGGAATAAGAAACCCATCATCGTTGTACAAACTAGAGTCGATCGGAAACCCTCATAGCCTCACAATCCACTCGCGATTCGATTGTATCTCTATTGCCAGATGTTGTCGCTTAGCTCTAGGTCGATCATCTCTCCAATTTTTGCAATCAGCTCTCATCACTTCTGCAACTAGCTCTCCAATTTCCATTCATTTGCAGGTTAATTACAACGGTATTATAAACTTATGCCGATTTGGATTATGAGTTGAGGCTCATAAATGAAAAAAAAAATGAAACAAATTACCCTAATGGATTGGTAAACATACTAGTGGGAGAGAAGAGACATTAACATAAAAAAAGGTGATGGGTTTGGATATTGTGAAATGAAGAAGAAGAAGAAGATTGATGACTTTTGGGATGGATATAAAAGAAGTATTTTAGGTATTTTAATTAAAAGTTGACTTTTAGGTTATTGACTGACGAAAAATGGATTAAAAATTGACGGAAGGACTTTGTAGTCTAACAAAATCAAAATACAAAAATTTTTTAATATAATTTTGAAAATATAAAGATTTTTTAGTATTATATGGCAAAATACATGGATTTCATAGTAATTATCCCAAAAATATATTGTATAATGAAAAATTTTAAAAAATAAATAAATAATAAGATATATAAGATTAAATTGAAAAAAATAAAAATACATATAAGCCCCTAAATTTTTAATTTGACTCAAATAGACATAATTTGGATAGAAACTTAATCTTTTTTATCCAAATTGGGTTTATTTAAATTAAATTAAAAAATTTAGGAGCTTATTTAGACCATAATTAAGTAAGAAAGCTTAATTAAAAAAATTGACATAATACATAAATTTATTTACCTCTTTGCTTATAAATATTTGTCATTTTATTAAAATTTAATAGTTGTCACTGTTGAGATATAAATAAACATATGATTATAATAAATTTTGGATAAAGTATAATTTTGACCCTGATATTTAATTTTAGGAGCACATCGATTTTTGATATTTTTCGAAATATAATTTTAACCTTAATGTTATTGAAACTTATAATTCTGCCCCCTCTCACCGTTAGCTTTCATCCCTATGCCCCACATGGACTAAAAAGTAATTGATAATAATTTAGATCCTAAAATTTTATTTAATTAAAAAATAATTTTCTAAATTAAATATAAAAAATAAAATAAATTAATCACTAAATAAAAATTAATTATTTTATTTAATTAAAATTAAAATAAATATTATTTTTATTTAAAATTATTTTTTATTTAATTAAAATAATTAATTTTTATTTAACTATTTACTTTTTTAAAATTAAAATAAATAAAATTACTTTTTTTAATTATTTAATTTATCTTCTTATTTTTATATATTTAATTAAAAATATTTTTTTAATTAATTAAAATTAAAATAATTAAAAATAGATATTTTTCTCTTATTTTTTATATATATATGAGACACTTTTAATTATTTTATTAAAATTTAATAAAAAATAAAAAAAATAAAAGAAATGACTAAGTTTATTTATAGAATTAAAATATAAGAACTAACTACGATTTTTTTTAAATACTCTAATTCTTAAAATACTATCATCTTTTTTTTATATATATATTTTTTACTTTTTAATTTAATTAAAATTAGAATATTTAAAAATGTATATGAATAACTTTATGTATAATATTCATACATAATTTATTTATTTATTTTTATATATCTTAATTTAAAATTAAAATACATAAAATTAATTTTATTTGATTAAAATAATTACTTTTTATTTAATTATTTAATTTATTTTCTTATTTTTTGTATATTTGATTAAAAAAATTTGCATATTAAAATAAGATTATTTTATTTTATTAAATATACAAAAAATAATTTTATTTATTCAAATATACAAAAAATAATAAAATAAATTAATTTTAAAAATTAATTATTTTAATTAAATAAAAAGTAATTTATATAAATTTTAAATTAAAATATAGAAAAATAAATAAATAAAAATAATTAATATTAATTAAAAATAATATTTATTTTAATTTTTAAATAAAATAATTAATTTTTATTTAATTATATATTTTTTTATTTTTGTATATTTAATTTTAAAAAAAATTATTTTTTAATTAAATACAATTTTAGGGACAAAATTATAATTTGTTAATTATTTTTTAGTCCATATGGAGTTTGGGACGGAAGCTAAAGGAGAAATAATGTGAAATTACAGATTTTAATAATTTTAGGATCAAAATTATACTTCAAAAAATATAAGAAGTCGATGTTCTCCTATAACTAAATATTATGGTCAAAATTATACCTTATCTCTAATAATTTTTACATATATATGTATATTATTTTCAATTTTAGTGGTTATGAAAATAAAAAATATTAAGAAAATTATATATATATATATATATATATAATTTTTTTGTAAAATATAAATGTAGTTTATTAATAATTTTTTTTATAAAGTTAATTTGATTAATATAGTCAAAATATAATATTAATTTATTTTTTAGAAAGAAAAATTTTTAAAATGAAGTGAATGTTTTTTTGATATAGTTATTAGTGTTTTAGTTTTCAACAGTTGCATTATATTGATTTGATTATTGATAGCTGTTAATTATTAAGTAATTAAAAAAAATTATTGTTTGTAAAAATTTAATAAGCTCCTATTTATTTAAATAAAAAAAATTAAATTATCTTCTAAAAATAATAATATTTATTTTTAATAATTATTAAATTAATAATAATTTTATTAAATATTTATAATAATTAATTATTAAATAATAATCACTAATTAATATCTATTAATAATAATTAACAGATTGAGACGAAATTTTTTCAATAGGCAGCTCCTAGAATATCTAATAACTAAATGTTCCAACAGCTAAACCCCTAAACCAAATATCCACTTAACTGAAAGTAATTGATACGTACAACTTGAAATTAATTTTGAATTAGATTCAGACTTGGGTTAACCAGTATTTGGACTCAAACTCACATTATACAGGATCAGATTGGACGCATTGATATTCGGGTAAGACACAGACTAAACTTAAAAAAGTTTATAAATTTTAAAATTTAATATTTTATATATATTTAATATTCATTAGATAATTTTAAAAAAAAATTGAAAATGCAAAAAGGTTAATTTTTTATAAAATTACTTTTTAAAAAATTCTTTATAGATCATTTGAAATAAAATAAAATTGAAAAATTAAAAAAAGATTAATTATTTGTAAAATTATTTACAAAAAGATATTTATAAATTACTATAAAATAAAACAAGAAAATCAATAAATTTAATTTTTTAAAAAATAAATAATAATTTTCTACAAATAAAAAAATAATTTTTAGACAACACTCAATCATCGAATGCATTATTAGTCCAAATATATAAAATTCGAGTTCTAATATAGACAGATGGAAGCTATTTTGAAATCTAAATTTGATTTAATTTTGGTAAAAAAAAAATTATTATGAAAAATAAAATAATATTCTTTCTCACAAAATTTTGTTTGTTTTTCATTTCTATTTAATTCCCTTTTATATATAGAAACCAATCTACATATTAGTATCATTGTTTTTAGATGAGCATATAATTATTTCCATACCTAAAATTTTAAAATATTTCATTCTATAGCTAATGATAATAATATTCTGTCTTCCTCTCCTCACCTAAATTGGTATCAGATCTTTAGTTGATGGAATTGAGGAATGCTAGCAAACACTAGTTTTAAACATTTTTTTTTTCTATTGGTATAATTTATTATAATGGGTAAAAGTAAATGTAGTTAAGAGGCTTTGGGTGTGTTGTATGGAGTTAAGCTTTGCACAGTAGTTTTTTTTTGTTTTGTTTTTTGCAGATGATAGTATTATTTTTGGATGAGCTTCAATAATAGAGATAGATGCAGTAGTGATGGATGTTCTCCATACCTACAAAGCTTCATCAGGTAAGAAAATTAATTTTGAAAAGTCCGGAATTGCTTTTAGCATGAATATTGAACAACAAATTAACTAGGATCCAATTTCAGAGTCAAGTTAGTGTTAGTCTTATGGATTACCATAATAAATATCTCGCTCTACCAGTAATAATTGGGAGAAAAAAAAATGTATTTTGCTTAGCTATCTTATTGTCAAAGAGGAAAAAAAAAAAAATCCTTGAGGACAGGAAAAAATCCCTTTTAAACACAGGTAATTGCACAAGCTGTATAAATTACACATGGATGAATTACAAAAATAAAATATCAATATATAAATAAATAAAAAACCTTATTACATTGGTTTGATTCAAATTTTTGTAGTTAATGTGATCTAATAAAAATATTACAAATAACTCACTCTCTCCAAATTATCTAAATTGTCCCTTTAATAAATTTCTTCATGGTATCAGAGTTGAGCCTATGAATTAAATTGACTAAATTTAAGAAGATTTATGAAGAAGTAGATAAGATGACTAGAGATTTGAACCCGATGGCAGGAATAGGAGAATTGAGTGCGACTGCCCAAAGATCTCGCAACAAGGGAGATTTGAACGCAAGAGATCCCCTTTACCTGCAAACCTCGGATCATCCGGGAATGGTTATGGTAACTACACTACTTACTGGAAGCAATTTCTTTTCTTGAAGTAGAGCTATGAAAATAACTTTGTGTGCAAAGATGAAATAAGGGTTCGTAACTGGAACCATTAAGAAACTCGATGAGGATTCAGTAGAGTTTGAGACTTGGAAACGGTTAGATTGTATGGTAGTTTCATGGATCCTAAATTCGATTTCAAAGGAACTGGTAGAAGCTTTCATATATGTGGATTCTGCGAAACAGTTATAGGAAGAGATAGAAGGGAGATTCGGTGAGTCTAATGGTCCATTGATCTATCAACTATAGAGAGAGATAGGATCAATTACACAGGGTAATATGAGTATAGCTGGATATTTTACAAAACTCAAAAGGCTTTGGGACGAATTATCCTGCTTCATAAAGATACTGGTTTGTTCTTGCAGGGCAGCAAAGTATAATAAAGATCTTAACTCTGTAACTAGATTAGTTCAATTCTTGATGGGATTAAATGATCAATACGATCATGTCATAAATCATATATTACTGATAGAGCCACTTTCAAGCGTCAACAAGGCCTATTCAATGGTCTTAAGAGTTGAGAAGCAGATGGAGGTGCACAATGGTTTTATTGATCTTGGAGAAGGGAGTGTTATGTTGGCACAAAATCAAAATTATAGAAGAGAGAATTATAAGGAAGAAAATGGCAGAAAAGAACAAATTGGAAGAGATTTCAATCAACTTGGAAGAGGAGTAAAGAGTCAGTACAAAAATGAGTATAACAGTAAGAAGTTAGACAAGACTTGTACATACTGTCATATGCAAGGGCATGAAAAAGACGAGTGTTTCAAGCTTATAGGATCTCCTAAATAGTATGATGACTTGAGGAAGCAAAGGACAAGAAGAATGGGCAAAGTTGCAGCTCAAGTAATCTATTCTAATGGAAAAGACAGTGCTAAGGAGGTTAAAACTGATAAATGGACAAATGCTATAGCAGCTGTTGTGGAAAAAGAAATGCAGAAGTATCTTAAAGGCAATGAGTTATCTGATAATGCTTGTATGAATTATACAAGCTATGCAGGTATAACACATACTATTTCCCTTAATTGCTTTGATTATGCTTTTGATGATTTGTGGATAATTGACTCTGGTGCATCTAACCATATGAGCTTTGTCATTGAACATTTGTCAAATATACTTGATTTGAACCTACCAACTATAGTACACTTACCTGATAAAACAACCAAAAAGGAACATCAAATGGGAACAGTTAAACTTAGTACCAAACTAACCTTAGCAAAAGTTTTGTTCATTCCTACCTTTAAATTCAATTTGTTGTCAGTAAGCAGAATTACTCAAACCATGCCTATCATAATCATATTTTATCATACCTATTGTTCATTTCAGGACCTCATGACTAAGGAAGTCATAGTTGTTAGGAAGATGCATGTAGGACTTTACATCCCTTGATAGGTCTAGTTTTTCTGTACATACAATTGTTGAATTTCAGTCAAAGGAATCTGTTATTCTAAATGTGTTTGAAGCAGATCTTCCTGTCTCTTGTACTGTAAATACCAATAATAAAGAGAATCTTTCCATTCCTTATTCTTTGCTTCATGCTAGATTGGGTCATGCCTCTAAAATAAAAATTAATCATTTACATTTTTCTCAGTCTATTAATCATGATCAAATAAATGTATGTGATATTTGCCCTTTGTCCAAACAATAAAGATTACCATTTCACAGAAGTGAGATCCAAACCAAAACCCTTGTTGAACTTATCCATATGGATCTTTGGGGACCATATAAAATTACATCTTTAAATGGAGCTCATTATATTTTAACTATATAGTTAATGACTATAGCCAAGCCACTTGGATTTTCTTGCTTAAAACCAAGATTGAAACACATATGACACTCAAACATTTCTTTGCCATGGCTAACACACAATTCCAAACGAAAGTGAAACAACTCAAGACTGATAATGGAACTAAGTTTATTAACTCACAATGTCAAACCCTTTTCCTAGACATTGGAATTATCCACCAAAAAATTACACCTTATACTCCATAACAGAATGGTGTTGTGGAAAGAAAACACAAATACCTTTTACAAACAGCTAGAGCTTTGTTGTTCCAATCTCACTTACCTAAACAATTTTGGGGAGATTACATTCTTGTTGCAACTCATGTCATTAATAAACTACCAACTCCTTTGCTTCAATGGAAAACACCCTTTGAAATACTATATTCTAGACCACCAAACTACACCTTTCTTAGAACTTTCGGGTGTTTGTGTTTTGCCACAAACACCATTCCTCACAAGTGTTAGGCATTAAAATTGAGTGTTTTTATTAGTATTTTAGGTATCATTTTATAGTTAATTAATTGAGTTTTTGTATAAGTTAGATTAATTTTAATATAGTTTTGAATTTCAATTTGAAATAAGAATTTAGCAATATTTTGGTAGATTTGATAGGATTTAAATTTGATTTTGTATAATATTTTTGATTTAAATTTGATAAGATTTATGATTTTGGTTATGATTTTATTTTTGAATAATGATTTTTATTTGATTTGATTTTGTTTTGAATGTTTGAAAATTAAGGTTTTGGATTTTCAGTTGAAAAAATTAGTCAGGGGATGAAATACCGAGCACCCGGTATTTGGAGCGAACACCCAGTATTTGGAGAAGAAGAACCGGTATTTGAAATATAAATACAACCCGAGAAACAGTAGCGAATACCGGGTACCGGTATTTTACCGTGTATAACTGGTATTTCGCTGTCTACCTGGTATTTCGTCAAATATGTGAAATACCTGTACCTGGTATTTTGAGCCTTGTACCCGGTATTTTGCTCAGCCCTCAGAAATGAAGTCTATAAAAAGGCAACCAAGGCTTGGGAAAAAGATATATCACTCTTGGGAGCTAAGGAGACTTAAAGGAGGCTAGAGAAAAGGATTTTTAGAGGTTCAAGACCTTCAATCAATCAAAGAGATCGTCAAATAGAGTTTTTATTTTCTCTACTTGTTTATTTCTTTGTTAATTTTAGTATGAACATATTTAATTTATTGGTTAGTTTATCTTTCCTTTATTTTACCATGTTGAACTAAATCCTTTTTCTAGGATTTAGATGAAGTTAATTGAATAATAAAGGTTGATGACAATGATTTATAATTTCAATTATTCTTAATACATGGTTTGATTTATTAATTTTGATTTATAAGTATTTTATAATTGGCCACTGTAATTACTATCTAAGGTAGCTATTTATAAGTGAGAGCTGCAATAGTTGCTAGTACATGAAATTAATAAGCTAAGGCATGTATCGCTAAGAGATTAGGATATACTTTAGTAGATTTTATGAAATTACTAAGGATCTTAATGAATTAACATTAATTCAATGATCACGAGAGTAGACACTTGCATTAATGTTTATGTTTGGATTTTTTCTCAAGAGAGACTAATTCATAATTTAGAGTAATCAATCCATCAAACACTATAGTTTTGAAGTTATTATTGAGTCAAATCAACTATATAAATTCAATTAACAGAATCTAAATTCTAGATAGTTTTCTTTGATATCTTTAAATTCCAAGTTAAGTTTTCTTGTTTATTTAATTTCGTTTTAGAAAAATTCATCCAAATAAAATTAATTTCTATCCAATTAATAAAGATAATATCAATTTCGGTAATTGACAACACTTCTCTGTGGAACGATACTCTACTCACTCTATTACTTGCTAAAGCGATTCGTACACTTACGAAAAAGTCCGATCAACAAGGATAAATTTGAGCTAAGAGCATGTAAATGCATCTTATTTGGTTATGTACCAGGCCAAAAATCATATAAACTATATAACCTTAACACTGGTGCTATTTTGATTACTAGAGATGTGATCTTCCATGAAACTGTTTTTCCTTATAATAATAATGTGTCCTTTAAACATATTGATTTAGTCGTACCACTCATACATGATTCTATTCTTGATACTCCACTCATTCTACATCCTCATGATAATAACCTAGTTGACCCTATCATAGAATCCTTGTTAAATCCATATCAACCTTCAACACAACCTGAACCAGAACTTGTTTCTATTGCTCATTCATCTGAATCACTTGATCCTGCTCCTTTAAGGCATAGTTCAAGACCTAAAATCAAACCAAAGTGGCTTCAAGACTTTGCTTATTTAGTCCAATCATGCATTGATCCCACAGCTACTACTTCATATCCTATTCAACCAATTCCACCTCCCATTAAACCCTATTTAGACAAAATCTCATATGCAATTTATGGACAATGCATCAATTATTCAAGAACCAACAAATTATAATCAAGCAAAAATAGATCCTAATTGGGTTGCAGCAATGGAAAAGGAGTTAGCTGCTCTAGAACAAAATCAAACTTGGGAATTAACTGACCTACCTTATGGTAAGAAACCCATAGGCTATAAGTGGATTTACAAAGTTAAATTTAAGGCAGATGGGACTATAGAAAGATATAAGGCAAGGTTGGTAGCCAAGGGCTATAACCAAGTAAAGAGAGTGGACTTTAATGAGAGTTTTTCCCCGGTTGCAAAGCTGGTTACTGTCAAATTATTTTTGGCAGTAGCTTCAGCAAAAAAATGGCCTATTCATCAATTAGATATTAACAATGCATTCTTACATGGTTTTTTGGATGAGGATATTTACAAGAGTCCTCCTGTTGGATATCATATTCATGATACCTCTAAGGTTTGAAAGCTTAAAAGATCTTTATATGGCCTTAAGCAAGCCTCCAGGCAATGGAATCTTGAACTGACATCTAAGTTAGCTCAATTTGGTTTCATATAGTCATCTAACGATCATCGTTTGTTTACAACGAAATCTTCTACTAGTTTTCTTACATTAATTTTTTATGTGGATGATGTTCTTATCATGGGTTCTAGTGAGTAAGATATTATATCTGTTAAAAGGGATTTAGATATTGCATTCTCTATTAAGGATTTGGGTTATGCCAAATATTTTCTTGGAATTGAACTTCACAGAACCCCAACAAGCTTGTACATAAACCAGAGAAAATATGTGTTAGATATTCTTACAGACACTGGTTTAATAGCCTGCAAGCCAGCCAAAACACCTCGACCTACTGGTCTTAAACTCACAGATGCAACTTTTTTTTTATTTCCTGATCCAGAGAAATACAAAAGACTAATAAGTAGACTGTTATATCTAAACCTGACCATACTTGATGTTTGTTACTCTATACAACAACTAAGTCAGTTTATGAGTACTCCAAGAACTCTTCATTGGGATGCAGCCTTACACATAGTAAAATACCTTAAGGGCCATCCTTCCTCAGGTATTTTCTATCCTTCTACTTCTGCCTTCCAGCTTCATGCTTATAGTGATGCAGATTGGGGAACTTGGGCACTTACCAGAAAATCTTTGACTGGATTTTGTGTTGATTCTTCTTACAAAGAAGCAATTTATAGTGGCTCAATCTTCTGCTGAAGCAGAATATAGGAGTATGGCCTCAACAGTGTGTGAATTATAGTTTCGCACTTATCTTTTACAAGATTTTTAGCTTCCTATTTTGCTTCTTATTCCTCTTCATTGTGATAATCAAGCAGCCTTACATATAGCTACAAATCCAGTTTTCCATGAGCGAACCAAACATATTGATATTGATTGTCATGTTGTCCGGAACAAGGTTAAAGAAGGGTTTCTCAGCACAACCCATATTCCTTCCAAGCAGCAATTGGCAGATCTTGTTACTAAAGCACTAAGTGCTCGAGCTCATGACTTCTTGTTATCCAAGATGAGATTGATCCATTGTTATCAATCTCCATCTTGAGAGGGGGATGTGCAGAATATCAATGTATTGTAATTTATTTTATATTCAATTGTAAGTTTGTTAGTTTGTTTGTTTGTTTTGAGTTAGCTGTAAATATTAGTTAGTAAAAGGGCATTTTAGTATTTTTTTTTTTATTATGTACATATAAATACATCTTTAACAGAGTATGTTTGTAAGTAGAACAAACCCTAAATAAGAATTTCTCTCGAATTTTCTTCATCAAAGAGAGTTAGAACAAATATGATTGTGTGAGATTTCACATGGTATCAGAGCAGGTTTCTATCCTGACCTACCAAAATATAGACAGAATTACCAGCGGGCTAGTAACCCATCAAACTACCAGAATACAGAATTTACTTGTGGGCTGGTAACCCATCAAACTACCAGATTGAATACCCAATTACTTGTGGGCTGGTAACACATCAAACTACCAAATTGAATATCAATTACTTGTGAACCGATAACTCACCAAACTACTAAATTGAATTACCTACTCGAATTGTCAAGTGACAACTGGATCAGACCAGTTATCACTTGAGGGGGGAGTGTTGAAATATAAATCCCACATGGATGAATTCCAAAAATAAATACCAATATATAAGCAAATAAAGAGTCTTACTACATTTGCTTGATTCTAGCTTGTGTTGTTAAGGTGATCTAACAAAAATATTACAAATAACTCGCTCTCTCCAAATTGCCTAAATTACCCCTCTAATAAATTTCTTCACAAGCTATGAAAACTTTAATGGCTGACTTTTGGTGGGTCATAAAATGGATGAGCGAACGATCCATTGGAAAATATGGAAAGATAAATAGTTTCCTTATCAAAATGATTTCCAGGTATTGTTGTCTCTATATCTATTTTGATAATGTCTAAATTTAGGTATTAAAATATTTTTATGATATCATCCATGCTTTAGAAAGTAATAAGTGTTGAAGTCTCACGAGTTATTTTTCTAGAGTCTAGGATATCACCAGCCCGACATGAAATGTGACCATTTCAAGTTGTTCAACTATTTAAAGTAAAAAATTCAAGAGTTGTTGTTGCGGCCACTTCCTCTGCATCTTGAGATGCAGTCTCAGCAACTTCCTTATCTTTATATTTTTCTTTAGCAACATTGCGTTATAGGTGTGCCACGGGGCATGTCAAAATTATGTTGTCTTATAATTTTATAGCATAATAGGGTGTGTTTTGACAACAGTAAAAGAACTGTAGAGGTTGTTCCATTGGACGTGCCAAAATATAATTTTGACTAAGAACATGAAGTGGTTGTATTTTGACAAGAGTGAAACAAATAAAGAAGTTCTCCCATTGAACATGTCAAAATTATGTTGTGGCCCTTTTTCGACTAAAATAAAATTAAACTTGCCAGACTCTTAAGGGTCTCACCCTTATCTAACTTTTATCAAATATTGTGCAAGATATTAAGGGACTTTAAGTCTCTAAAACAACTTGGATAAGCTGGATATAAATTCTCCAACTATCACAAATGAACTAAAGATTGGTAATGATAAAACATATTTTTTATATATTAATGTAAATGAGAGTATATTAATTACGAAGAGAAATATGAAGTAAATGAAAAAGTTTGAAAAATTGAAAAATTAACAGGATTTGGATAAAAAGTTTAGAATTTGAGTTTATTCTTCGCTTGATTGTATTGTGATTTGATCTTTTGGTGATTGATTATTTATTTATTAGAAGTTTTTTATATTTATAGTAACTGATTAGTAATTAGACTCTTAATTTTAGATTTTTTGATTCAATCAATAAATAATATAATATTTTAGTTAATATAACTACTTAATCTTTTGTTTTGTTGAATAAAATAACATAAATATCTTTTTTTATATTTCATATATTTTTTTATCATATTTAATGAATATATACATTCAGTATAAACAAATATATATTAAATCATTATTTCTTTGCGTCCTATAATTTAGGCTCAAGTACCACGATCAATCTCCCAGTCTCCTAGCCTTCAGTCCCCATGTTTTAGCGGATTGAGGAGGATTGTTGTGTTAAAAATACAGTAGCCCTTGTTGTGTAGGCTTTTTAAAACTCAAAAAAAAATTATAAATTTTTTTAAAAATTATAATATTATAGTATTTATTATAACGAATTCAATTACATTTTTTGTACGAAACAAAAACTAAATAAATCTAAAAATATTTGTTAGAAGTATGTTAAATTTATATTATTACATTTTAATGATTTAGATATAACACGCTTATATTGCATTTTTTGAATCTATTTGATTTTTGTTTCATATAAAAAATATGTCATTGGATTCGTTACAATAAATATTATAATTTTATAATTTTTATAAAATTTTATAAAATTTTTTTTGAATTCTAAAATGTCTACTCAATAGAAATTACTATGTTTTTGTAACTGCAGCCCTCTCAACCCTGTTCTAGCTTCCAAGCAAGTTGTAGCCCCAGTGCCACATGTGCTTCTGGTCCCAACCTTGAGTTTGCTATAGCATACCCACAGTCTGGCCCAATCTTCTTAGAGTTTGCCACTCGCTAACTCTCATGGGCTCCAATTTAATTACTCAGGTCCTAATTTATGGGCCTTAAATAATTAAAATCATTTTAACACAATATTTAACACCCAAGAATTTGATGCTAAATCCAATATAAATATAGGTCCTACAATATAATTATGTAACTTTTTTACATTTATAATTAGTTAATAATTTTTCTAATGAATATTTTAAATTTAAATAATATTAAATAAATAAATTTAAAATAAAATAAATAAATAAAAAGTGAAAATATTCAACTATCACTTTAAATAACAATAATTATAACGAAATATAATTCTATTAAAAAAAAAATTCTCACTCAACTCATTTATATGATTATATTTTATCTGAAATAACTACTTTTAATGAGTACTTTTAAGATACTCGTTACAAAAATATGTTAACAAATTAGTATTAAAATAAATTTATAGAACTAAAAATTAAAATAAGTTGCTATGATACATGACTTTGATTTTGATGGCAAAATGTTGGCTTTCTCAATCTCACGAAATTTCTATCCCAAAGTTCGAATCTTCCTATTTCTGTCCCTATTGTCATCAGCACTTCATAACTAATTAATTTCTTGTGTGGGTGAAACAAGAAATTAATTAATGTTTGTTTCACTACATTTATCTATACAGTACTATGCTAGAAAACCTTTCTCGTGAAGATTTCTTTTGTTTTTATTTTTTATTTTTCTGCTAAACTAGTCGAATAAAAATATTAATCTTTTTATAAGTTGATAGATTAAGGTGTTATTTAATTTAGCTATTGGGGTTAATATTTGACGGTTGAGATTAGAATGTTTGGTACAAATTTTTAATAATAAGTGCCTTTTTTTTTTTTTTTTTTTTAAACACTAAAGGTTGAAAAATATAACTAAACACTTATATATTTATCTTTAAATGGTAGAAATTCTATTTTTTTTTAATTCAATTGTAAACTTTTTAATTAAAAAGGGACATCTTAAGCTAATTTAATTAAAACAAATGGGTATAGACCTAAAAAATATTATAATAAATATTTTCAATATTTGCAACAATTAATTAAATGTAATTATGATTTACTACAAAAGATCTATATATAACTATATCTTTATTATTTTCAATAAGTATTATCAATTTAATATTTATTTTTATTTATAAATTTTATTTGTTTATTTGTATATATTATATTTATATAAAATCTATTTTTTTAAATATACAATTATAAATGATTAATAAGTATTTTTTATGCAATTTATAATTTTATTTAAATTTAAAAATAAAATTAAAATAAGTCTCATGCATTATATAATAAAAAAATTACTTATTTATCAATTTATATGTTTTTTAAATTTTAACTATTGAGAAACTAAAAATAATTTTTGAAATTATTTGCAACAGGTAAATATCAACGATTGATCGTAATCATTAAAAATTTAAACTCATAATTTTATAATTTTTAAAAAATTTAACTATTTGAATAAAAATATTTCATACATAATATAAAAGTTGATGAAATAAATAAATTTTTAAATTATTTTTAAATTCTGAGATTATGATCTTAATTCCAAATAATTCAAAACCTAATTATAACGAAAAAAAAAAAGGCTAGTGGTGCTCAGGTCATTCACTATCACACCCCATAATTTCATCATTATTATATATCCTTTGAGTCCTTCCAGGTTCTTCTCCACACTGAAAATATTTATATCATAAATTAATTTACTCAAATACCCAGAAATTCTCTCACAATACTACTAAAAATTACTTTCCCATTTGTTTTATATTTCTATATATATTTTTAATTATTATTTTAAATTTTTAAAATAATATTTATTAATTTTTTCTTATTTTATTTTTATAATATTTAATTAAAATATAATAATTTAATTTAAAATAATATTAAAAATATAAAATTAAATAAATTATTTTAAATCTAATTAATAAATATTTTAATATATGTGATAAATCTTAAATCACATATAAAAAATCGAATGAAGTAATGTTAAACAACCTATGCCAATAATGTTATGTTTGTCTGTTGATGATGTCATGCATAGAATAATTGTATTTACTTTTAGCCCTTTCCAGGAAAATTTTCAAATTATATAATTTTTCTTAATTACATATTTATTTCATGATTATTTTATAATATTAATTTTATCAATAAAATTTAAAATTTAATATTTATTTTTAAAATAATTTTATTTTACTATTATGCTAATTCACAAGTTTATTTTTCCTATAATTATTAATTAAGAGGAATTTTTTTTTTGCCTCAATTATTATTAGGCAAAATACCTATCATGAATAATTATTTTCATGTAGATTTCGTTCTCCTTGTCATTTTTCTTTATCTTCATCTCTTAATTATCTCTAAAAAGAAAAAAAAAAACAAATTTTAAGAAACATGATAGCGTGAATCCTGCAACTTATTATCATTATTTTTGTCCAATATCTTGAACATTCATAAGAGGTTGCTAATGTTAATAGTGTAAGAATTATACATGTAGTCTCAAATGCAATTATTTTTATTAAAATTTATTATTTATTATTATGAATAAAAAAATAGATATTGAGGTAATTTTATTTTTTATGAATTTTTTTATGAATTTCTCTCGATTCGAGTTGTAAATTAGTCGGATCTATAAAAAAAAATTATTATTATTTTTATGTAATCCTTTTTATGGCTATAGTATAAATATATAATTATTTGTTGATAAAACATAATTTATTATATAATCCATGCATATAGAATTAATGAGGATGATATATAATTGTAGATAAAAAGTGTGATGAGTAAGTAAGTTTAATAAAATTAATGAGTAAAGATGACATAGAAATGACATAATTTTGTTGACTATGAATAATGCTATATATATACAGCAGCATTAAAATCATTGAACATGTTGTTTGGACTTAGTTGTTGTATCAAATAGATAAATAGCATAACTACACATATATAATTACAAAGAAACTTACAAAGTAGATAAATTAGAAAATGGGTCCATCTCATTAAAATCACTTAACAAAAATGGTGGATTCGAATCATATTCATAGGATCTCGTGTTCTAGCTACCCTAGAGAGAGAATTACATTTATATGCTTAATTAATTAATTAAATGGGCCATATATATATATATATATATATATATATATATATATATATATATATATATATATATATATATATATATTTTATTACACTATTCAACTGAAAATAACCAAAATAAAATCATAAAATTAATTTTAAATTGATTCGAGAATTAAAATTTTTTATATTAATGTAAAAAATTTTGAAGAAAATGATTCTTAAATGAGCTAAAATAGTATAAAAAATAAATTTATACGATTAAGTGAAATTTTTTTTATAAATTAATAAAATATTTTTTTAATTTGAATAATCAGATTTATCTGAAGCTCCACAATGATATTCATATGGAAGATGAGATCATCCATAAAATTTTATAGCTATTGGAGATGTATAGGAAACAATATATATATATATATATATATATATATTAAGGGTGGATATTATAGGTATATTTGTCTCTGTGATGGACCAAACTTTAAAGTACTTTATTGACTTTATGGGAACTTAGTTATATAAGTTTTTTTTTTTTTTTTTTTTGTCTTACTTTAATTTTTTTTTCTCTTTATATTTATTTTATTTTTTTACTTTTTTAATCTTTTTATCATTTTGGGTAATTTTTTTTATTAATTGTTTATTTTAATTAATTAATAATTATTATAATGTTAGGGCACGTTGGCTTTTCAGAGCCACCTGACAGTACCAACCAAACAACTTGTCAGTATGTATAATTTTTATTTCTCTTTCACTTAGCATATACAAAAAGAAAAACACAAAAATCTCTAGAAAACAAAAATGAAAGTTCCATGAAGGTTAGAGAAAACAAACAATCTCAAACAAACAAACAAATCTTTTCTATGCCTTAAAAGCAAGTGAAATTGGTTTAAGTGATTAGGATCCTTAATTGATATTATTTTATAATTATAAGTGACATTAATTATATTTAATTTTTATAAATTATATTAAATTTATTTTTTTAAGACTTAATTAAAAATATATCGAGACTAAAAATTTTATAAATCAATAATATTTTTTTTAATTTAATTCAAAAATTGAATCTTCATCAATAAAATGAAATAAAACTCACCATTTGATTGTCAAGCTATTTTTTTTTTTTTTTTGTTAAATTTAAAATTTTTTGGTTTTATTTTATCAAAAATAATAAATAAATATTTAATTAAATAAGTTATCTCATACTGCTGACAATAATTAATATTTATTTACTGATCAAAATTTAAAATAATTTTGGTAATATAATTAAAAAAATAAATAAAAGGAGTCTATAAATAGATGGTGACATTGGTTGAGTTGTTTGAATGAAAACAAGGGTAAAGCAGACAAAAGGCTCAAATTTCAGTGCAAGAACAGAAGGCCATTACTAAGGCACGAAGAAATAATTGAGGGACACTTATTATCTGTTTTTGATTTTACATTACCATTTTTTGTTTCTTGTCTTTTGCCTAAACCCTTCCCTTCAATCATACCTCAGTTGAATCTCCAAATATTTGTCATGTTTTTACAACACAACTACTTGGAATTATACCATTTCCGAATTATTGCACTTTTTTTTATCTACATATAATAAATATTGTTGTTATTTTCTTTAATTCAAATAATTCACTCTCTCTAATATTAATTAATTAATTAAATTATCGAATATTTTCTGTTAGATTATGATAAAATGTGTTAATTGTTAATATGATAACTCGAAAGATTAAAAATTAAAAATTTAATAATCTCTATTTCATTTTAAAAATTTCTAACATATATAAAATTATATATAATCTTTTTCATTTTTTAATTTCTTAAAAGTCTTGTGGATGTTTGTTTTTATAATTGAATTGGGAATTAGATTTAATGTAAGGCAGACACGCTAAGCCTTAATATATCGATAATAAATAAAAAGAGTAATGCTAAGTGAAGTTATTCACACTCAATTGGCTATTATTTGTAAGAGGAAAAGTCAAATCTATAGAATTCATTAAATAAAATTATATTGATTAATTAAAATTAATAATTTTATAATTTATTTAATTTAAAAAATAAAATAAATTAAAAATTTGATTTAATTTAAGATTTAAATTTTTTTTTTTTTATTTTAAACTGAATGAAATCAAAATTATATATATATATATATATATATATATATATATATATATTATTGTTGTTTATTTATTTATTTATTTTTTCCAAAGGCATTTTTAAATCCCATAAACCCCATCTCATACTTCAAACCCATAATCAAAGCCATGGGCCCTGGGTGTTGTTTATTATTATTATAATTAAATATATTTGATTTTATTTTATATATAATCATATTTTTTTAATTTAATATTAATTTAAAATTAAAAAATGATAAATCATGAAAATTAATTAAATATAAATAAAAAATAGTTTAATTTTTGAGAAAAAATATAAATTTTGTGTGTATTAATTAATGAAATAGATAATTTTTAGGTTATACAATATTAAATTATTTTTAAAAAATTTTATTACTAATATTTTAATAATATTTTTTTAAATTTATAATAAAATAATAATAATTTATAAAAAAAATATTTAATTTAAAACTGATAAATCTAAAATATTTAAATCAAACCAAATTAAAATCAAATAGATAATTTAATTATAATAATAATTTGGTTTAATTTTAAAAAAATTTAAATAAAAAATATTAATTTAATTTAATAAAAATTGTACAAATCGATTAAACTAAACCACATCTCTAGCTATGAGTTTCCCGAGAGTACACAATAAAGAAGTAAAGTTACTATTCTGGAATCAAGGCAATTGAACTTTAGCCAAAAGTCAACAAAATCAATGCTTAAGTACTACAATTTAATAATTAATTAATCGATTAATGAATTAATTAATAATTAGATTAAGAAAAAGATGATTAGATTTAGGAGAACCTGGACAATTGGGAAGGATGATTGCCACCTACTTTGCTTTTTTGGAAGAGAAGCATGTGTTGAGAAATGAGAATCCCATCTTCCATCATCTTCACAATTATCCTTTCCAACTCAACAAACAAAGTATATAGGCATCTTCCCCATTTTTTTTTTATTTGTCATCATTATTTTATTCAATTATTTATCCTCATCTTCACTACTCTCTCTTTCTCAACATAATTTATTTATTTTCTTAATAAACTATATTATATACAATACAAAATTATAGGCCGGATCATAACAATCATATTATAAATATAACTCAAATTTAACAAGAAACATATATTAAATCTAAAATTTCTTGAAAAATTAAGTTCTCAACTTTAATTTCGCCACTATATTGAAACCTATTAAATTTATTTATTTTCTTACTTAATTATTTTTTACCATTTTAATTCATTAATTTTTTTTTGGTTTATAATTTAATTAATTATATGTTTGTTTCATCACATTTGTAATAATCATAATTATCAAAATCAGACTGAACTGATCGGTCGAACTTGAAAAATTAAAAATTAAATTAAAGATCGATTCGATCAGTTTTCAAAAACTCATCCCTCAAAAACCAATGAGTTGATCGAACTGAACCGATTTTTCTGATTTGAACGGATTAATTTTATTTTTTTTTAAATTTTGATCAAAAATAAATGTCAAATTATATTTATTTTCATCATATATATAATAAATGTCAAATTATATATACATACATATGTATATTGATTTTTTTCGGTTTAATTGATTTGATTTCGGTTGAACTTCTGACCTTTTGACCCTCTGTTTTCAACAGTTCTAAAAATATTAGTTATTACTAATATTTTTAAAACCGGATCAATTAAAGAACCGATGAAGGCAGAGGATCAGAAGGTTAGAAATTTAACTGAGGTCGAACTGATTAAATTGAAAAAATCAGTATACATATATATGTATATATAATTTGACATTTATTATATATATATATATACGATAAAAATAAATATAATTTAAAATTTATTATTTTAAAAAAAAATAAAAAAAAATTTAAAAAAATTTGATCCGCTCAAAAAAAATCAATCCGATTAAATTAATTTATTAATTTATTAATTTTTTAACTTATTTTTGAGAGATAAATTTTTGAGAGGTTACTAAATCAATTCTTAATTTTATTTTATTTTTTTAAATTAACCGATCCATATAGTTTGAGAACCAGGTTAATAACTCACTCAAGAGTACATTGTGGTCAAACTTTGATGTATGTGTAAGTAGTACACTACAATCACATCAATCTTGACTGCCTATTATATATACTTATTACCCATGCATGTCCAAATATATTTTTTTCAGGGAACCAAATATATATATATATTTTTAACTTTGATATTTATTTGTAATTTTTTTTGAATTTAATAATTAATTATAGTAGAGTAATCAATCAATTAGAAATAAATCAAATTAATTATAAAAATACAAATTTAATTTTTACATGTTATTAATAAAATAATTTAATTTTTTTAATAAGTACCTAAAAATATTAATTAATAAATAAAAATTTAAATAATTTTAAATAAATAAATATAAAAATAAATTAAAAAGCGAGAAGTGAAGATTTTAACCAATTATTTGGGATGATAATAATTGTAATGAAAAATAATTTCATTAAAATTTTTATTTTTTTCATCAAATTTATTTTTATATTAATTTATTTATATTCATTTAAAATAACCATTAAATAACTATATTTATCTTAAATAACAACTCTTAAAAAATGTTATTACAGTACTCATTAGAAAAATATATAAAAAATAATTAAAAATATTATAGATAAGATTAACTGTAAATGAAAAAAATATCAATATCATTATAATTGAAGGCATGAATATCTTCAAGACAACATAAAAAATTTGAAATTTCCTAGTAGAGCATTATGAATCATAGATCCCACATATCCTGTACTTTGATTAATGCTTCTAATATAAGTTTTCTTTTTCAAGTAACAGAGTTTGCAAAACCCATTTAACTTTGAGGTTTTTTTTTTTTTTTTAATTTTAATTTAAAGAGATCTAAGTAATATGAGTTAAATTTTTTATGACAATTTTTCTTCTTTTAATAAATAAAACTCATTTTTTAAAATTACAAGTTGATTCAAATTTCAAACAAATTATATATGTATATAGTGCAAAAAATGAAAAATAATAAATGCTTGTATTAGCTGCTGCACTATAAATGTTTTTTTAAAAGATTTTATGAGCTAAATCTATTATAAGATATATTAGGGGCCAAGGAAGACCAACAAATATTCAATTGATTGGAGATTAATAAATAACCTTTTTTTTTCTTTATTTATAATTACTATTATGTTCTGTTTTCCCAAATTAAATATAAACCTCTATACTTTTAAGAATTAAAAAATAAAAAATAAAGGATTAAGATAACTATTAGGTAACTAATTAATACTTATTGATAATATATAACAATTGATGATTATACTAATTAAGGGGATGTTTGGTAGAGCGATTGCTAAATGTGCGATTGGAGTAAAAATGCGATTATCAAATTGTCAATCGCTAAAAGCAGGTTATAGCTGTTTATGAGATTTGTCGATTGAAAAGAAATTTTGTCATAATCAAAATTTTTAGTTGGCCAATCAAATAACATAAATTTCTTCAATTGGCGATGTATATATTGACAATCGGCAATTAGGAGTGTTTAGTTGGCCAATCAAACAACCCCTAAGTATATCTAGCTAATACTAAGCAAATTAAGTATATGTAATAATAAGATCGTGTATATGTAGAGAGAGGAGTGAATTAATTAATAAAAGTTCCCAATAATCTCTATAACAGTCAGAATATAGTCATAAAATTAAGAGATCCTAAACTTAAACCTGTCTTGTGCTTGTAAGATTTACGAGTTTAATATTTGATATTTTTAATAATTACCTGCATTGCATATAATATCTATAGCCAAAAAACAAATAATTAAAGCTAGTATAAATATAATGATTATAGAGAGTAAGGGTGAGCAGTGTTTGTTCAGAGATTTCAATGGACGTAAACACAAATCTCTGATACTTTCTTAATTATAATAATAAGTGAAATTTTGTTTTTTCTTGTTAAAAAATAAAAAAGAAGAATTGAAGAAGAAATTTTTTTTCTATAAGCAGTTGATCACTTTTAAATCTGAATTTTGTATCAGAAAAGTTACAAATACATATAATCCCTGCATTCAAGGAGAGTGAAATTTTTTTACACAAGTCTTTAGCAATAATTCTGTACTTGGCTGTGTATGTTTCAATCAATCACTTACAAAGAATTCAAACATGCAATTTCACATATTCTGACTTGACAAAGCCAGCTGCTTCTTCTAAGCTTATCCTATAGAAATTGTGTTTCAGTATATGTCCAGTTCTTTTGGCTCCATCTCCTCACACACATTATCTATCATTTATTAATTGTACCTATGTTAATTATTTTTCATAATTACATACTATAAATTTTTAATAAAATTTCTTCTATTGTCTATTCAATTCTATAATCACATTTTGATAATAACTAAGGACATATTTGATTTAAGTATTGTAGATAATAATAGATAAACGATAGCTCATAGTTAAAAATATGATTGTTTGATAAAATTTTATTAATTATTATTAAAATTATAATTTATTTTTAATATATTATTACGTATCTTAATTAATTTTTTTAAATGTTTGATACAGATTATAAGAATAATTATATTATTAATTACAATTAATTATATTTTTTCAACATAAATATGATAATTTTTATCATTGTTATTTATAATATTTTAATAATTATTCATTATTAATATTGTTATACAATAATTAATTTTAATTTTTTTATTAATAATAATTTGTTATGGAGTAATATAATCTAAATTTAAATTAGCGGAAAAAATTAAAATAATTTTTTAGAATCAATAATTATTTGGATTTTTAACTACCATCAATTGTTATTTTATTTTATTTACCAAACAGGTTGATCCAACTATTAGGGCCAAAAAACTATGAGTTGGATTTTAATTGCTAAAATACCCACTAAGAATATATTTTGTTTGATTGTTGAATTGATATAATTATTGCTGATAGTTAATAATTGGTAACTGATAATTATTGGCTAATAAATAATAATTATTTTGTAAAACTTTTTTAGTTGTTGCCATTGAAATGTAAAAACCATTTGAGTATAATTATTTTACATTTATACATATATATTATTTTTAATTTTAATGTATTATGAAAATAAAATATTAATTAAAAAATAAATCTAATTTTTTAATATACTTTTAATATTTTTTAAAATATGAATTTAGTAATTATTTCAAATATTATAAATAGTATTGTAATAATTATTTATTATTTTAAAAATTATAAATTAATATATTATATAAAAATTAATTTAAGGGTAAAATGATAAGGTTAATATATTAAAACTATAATATTAAATATTAGTTGATAGGAAAAGTTTCAAAAATGAAACTTTGCAGTCAATAGTTGTTTAGGCATGTACAAGTTATCAATTATTAATTTTTTTATTTATTATCAAATAAGTTGAGTTAATTATCAAGATTAAAAAATTATCAGTTAGCTCCATACTGCTAACCTAACACTCAATAAAATATGATTTTATAAAAGAAACAATATAATATAATTTTTCAAGCATTTTGGTAATTATACATTTCCCAGTTCACAGTATTTAGAATGATGCTCATATGGCTTATTCATGTAAATGTAACATAATGGGGTCTACAAATTCATAATCATATTGAGCTTTATATGGTTGCTATAGATACTTTTATATATTGTTTTAATCTTCTAGCTATAGTTATCAATCAATTAAAGTATAAATAATTAAGGATTGAGTAATGCTAATTAAACATCTTTCTTTTCAAACAAGAGAGATTGTCTTAGCTATTGATTAGTGCTAATTATTGTTTAGTTGCATTTGTGTTTTGTTTGGCTACTTATAATTTGTATCATCCTTTTGCATGTAATGATATATTTATGAGCCATATAATTTGATTGATATTAAAATTGAACTACCAAATTATTTAAGTGACTTTTTTTGAGTGAAGTATTTCAATTTATATGTAAATTAAAATTAAATTTATTGCGTGTTAAATTTTATATTTAATTTTATACATTCAGAAATTACGATAAGCATTAGAAATAAATTTAATTTATCAATTAAATCAAACAATAAATAGTATTTTTAGTTTAGTTTTATTTAATTTGATTCGGTTTGATTATTTCTCTTATTGGCATATAAAAAATAAAAATCATTTAAAATCTTAAGAAGAAATAAATGAGAATTTTGAAAAAATTATATTAATACTAATACATAAAAAGTTATCTAAACTATTTAAAAGTCTATTTCTTTTAAAGTTAATGACTTTTTGAATATTGATAAATTTTTAAAGATTATAAAAATCTTAGTTGAATGTCTCTTAACTTTCATATATTTTTGTAAAGTATTTAAAAGTTTTGATTGAATATTATTTTATTTTCACATAGTTTTTAAAAAACTGTATTAAATATATCCTATTTTTTAAATTTATAAAAATATTTAAAAATATAAATTAAATACACCTCCATTAAATTTGGATAAAATTATCCAAAATTTAAAAATAAAATATAATTACAAAATGACACAAAATTCAAAATAAATTAATGCATATTAACCCATTTGCAATTCTTCAAGCTTTCAAAAGCCCAAAAAGGACATAATTTGGAGCCCAAAGGATATAATTTTAATATTCAATAAATTTATTTCCCACTTTTTCTTTATATCATAATTACTATTATAATGAAGTGAAAGACATTCAAAATGTTTACCTTAAAATTGAGGGCCAAGTCATGCAAGTATGAAAGAGGCAACATTTGGTTGTAACTAGGAAGGGTTAAAAATTCCTTGTATAAATGATTACGGCCCCTATTGAAAAAGACTAGACGACTCTTTACTTCACCTTTGCAAAAGCTGGTTTTCAAAAAAACTAACCAATTTTAATCTTGGTTTAGCTAGTAGCTAGCTATCATTAAAACACAGTAATTTTTTCAAACTCTACTTCTACTTTATTTATTTATCATTTTTTTTAATATTATAAAGATGGAATTATTCTGAATTTATTATTCAGAATATATACTTGCTGTGAAACCAATGAAAGAAAAGAAAAGAAAAGAAAGGAAAGGAAAGGAAAGGAAAGGAAAGGGTCATGTGAGGTCACGTGTAAGAGAGATGACCTTGGCCTGCAATTGCATCTCAATTCATGCAAAATTACAGTGTGATATGAATTATGACTGTTTGTTTTGTTGTAGAGAGGATGTTTTTTTGTTTCTGTCCAAATGCCGTGTGTGGGCTCAAAGTTTCAAGCAATTGGGATTGGGTCAGCCAAACATGACTTAATCCCTCCCCTCTCTTTCTCTCTCTACCTCGATATTTCTCTGTCTAAAAAAGAACTGTACATGTAGAGAGAGCTTTATATACAAGAGAATTGGCTTCTAACCCTTTACCTGCATAAGGATGAAGGGAAAGGAGAGAGTATAGAGAGGGGAGAGTGAGGGGTCAATGAGAAGAAAAGAACCAACAAAACCAAAGAAAGCTAGCAAAGCCCATGGCAAAAACAAAAGCTAAAAAGCTTAAAAGCTTAAAGAAAGTTGATTGCAGAAAGCAAGAGCTTTTCTTTCTCCACGTTCTCTCTCTTTCTCTGTCTTGAAACTTTTCTTTCTTTATCTCTTTTTTTTTCCTTTCCTTTCTTTCTTTCTCTCTCTCTCTACCCATTTTCTTCTATCTATCAGTAAAGCTGAAAACCCCACTACACCAAAAACTTCACCACCTGTACAGGGTAAAGATTGATTTCTTTCACTTCACCAATAACAACATATAGTCTCCAAATCCCAACAATCCATCCATGCTAGACAACATCACCACCACCATCACCACCATCTCCACCACCACTTCAAGCGCTGCTCCTTCTCCTTCTTCTGATCCCTTATTCCCTGCCTTGGATAATGGGCTCACCAACAAAAGAAAAAGAAAACCTGCAGGAACCCCAGGTAATTTGTATTCTATTTACTAACTCCAAGAAACAAGATTCCAATTCTTGGGTTTTCTTCCTATCAATAATATAATTATTGTGTTTTTCTTTCTTTTAATCATTTCTTTATTATTCAATATTAAAATTCTTGGGATTTTTTTTTAATTGGGTTTTCTTGTTTTTGTTCGTTCAAATATATATATATAGATCCAGATGCAGAGGTTGTATCTCTATCGCCAAGGACTTTACTTGAGTCAGATAGATATGTGTGTGAGATCTGTAACCAAGGATTTCAAAGAGACCAGAATTTACAAATGCATAGGAGAAGACACAAAGTGCCATGGAAGTTGTTGAAGAGAGAGACACAAGAGGTGAAAAAGAGAGTTTATGTGTGTCCAGAGCCAAGTTGTTTGCACCATGACCCTTGCCATGCTTTAGGGGATCTTGTTGGTATAAAGAAGCATTTTAGAAGGAAACATAGCAACCACAAGCAATGGGTTTGTGAGAAATGCTCTAAAGGTTATGCTGTTCAATCTGATTACAAAGCCCATCTCAAGACTTGTGGAACTAGAGGCCACTCTTGTGACTGTGGCCGTGTCTTTTCCAGGTAAATAATTTTCCTTTTTCAATTTAATTAATTTCCTCTCAATTAATTATATATATATATATTATTCCATTCACAAACCCTAAAAATCCCCATGAAAACCCATGTTTTTTTTTTCAACAAAGATTTTCCTTTTTTCTGTTTTCTTTTTGTTTTTGTTCTTGTCAGTGATCCCCATATAGAAATTAATTCAATCTCATATAGATTTTCCTTTTTTTTTTCTCTTGTTCCTAAAGAAAAAAAAAAATGGAATTATGATCCATAATATTATTCTAAATAAATCCAAGAATGACTTCATTCTTGGCCTTGAATGTGATGATGTGATCCAGGCTAGGCTTCTGCCAACAAGAGTTTCCATGGGTTAAACACAAGTAATTAACAATAAATAAATATAGTAATTTGCAAACTCATAGACCCCATCGCATTTTTTTTTTAAAGCTTGTCTATGCAGTTAATTATTATTCAATATATATTAAACCTAGTCATCATATAAACCCATGGTACAGATCCTTAATCAATATTATAATATTTGTTTCTTTGCAAGCCTACACGAGTAACATAAACCTTATTAATTTGCCTGTTGTCAATTGCCAACTTGGTCATTGTAAGAATCTATAATATACATATATATTTGATCTAATAAAATATTATATATATATTCATTATTCATTTGATAATCTGTTTGAATAATACCCAAAAGTTTAATTTTTTTTTCAGGGTAGAAAGTTTCATCGAACACCAAGATGCTTGTACAGTAAGGCGAGTTCAGCCTGAACTACAGGCATTACAGCCTGCTTGTTCTTCAAGAACAGCTTCAAGTACCAGTCCTTCAAGTGATGCTAATTTTAGCATCACCCCATTGCCTGGATTGCCAATACCAAAACCAACTGAACCTGTTTTTCTATACTCATCTTCTGATAGAAATGATGCATCTACTTCTAATCATCATCACCACCATCAACAAGAACACAATCTTGAACTTCAACTCTTACCATCATCCACAACAGTTCGATTATCGCAAAAGCCTGATCAAGAACGTTATCCTACAAATTTAAAGCTTTCAATAGGTTCAAGTGATCGAAGTGGGGTGGAAAAAAATAATGAATCACATCCAACAAGTGTTGTAAGTAGAGAGATTGAGAAGATTAGAGCGAATGATCCAAGTGTTGAAGCTGCGAAGCTCAAAGAGTTGGCGAATGAGCAGTTAAGGTTAGCAATGGCAGAAAAGGCCTATGCTGAAGAAGCTAGACAACAAGCAAAGAGACAACTTGAAATGGCTGAACTAGAATTTGCAAATGCGAAAAGAATAAGGCAACAATCCCAAGCTGAACTTGAAAAGGCTCAAGTATTAAGAGAACAAGCCACCAAGAAAATAAGTTCTACTATAATGCAAATTACTTGCCAAGCTTGTAAGCAACATTTTCATGCTCCGGCTGCCGCGGTGGCTGCACCGGCAGATGAAACATCGCTTGCCATGAGTTACATGTCCTCGGCAACAACTGAAGGGGAGGGAGAGTAATTAATTAATATAATCCCAATTAAAAAATAATTGGGTTATAGCAAAGCAAATTAAAACCGTTGATGAAGCTTTTGATTTGGTATTTTTGGTTGTTGATTTATATAAAATATCTTGCTTTGGCCATATATTCAAGTAGGTGTTTTTAATTAATTAACCATTGTTAAATTAATTAATTAATTTGGAGTGGTGCAAGGGTTATTCTTAATTATTATTGTACTGAACTTAAAAGAAATTTATATATAATATATATAAATATATGTCTTCATTTGTTTTTCTATTGGAAGGAAAATCAACAAAAATCTGTTATTTATGTTCTATATATACTTATTATTAGATTTCGTCTTAGTACCTTCATTTGTTATAATTTAAAGATAAACAGACACCATGATTGTTTTTTAATATAGTACATGTGATGCATTATTTACATGAAGATTCCCAGGAAGAGAAACTGAAAACACAATCAATTATGAACATTTAGGGCACACCATACTCAATTATAGTCAAAACAACTTATTATTTGAATTTTTTCTTTTAATTTTTCAATTATCTTTTTTATTGAGAGACAATAGCATCTAATGATATATTTTCCTAATTAGTATATATATATATATATATATAATTAATGTTATTGAGTGGTTTTTTCATGTTTTTTTTTTCCTCTACCATGATGGAAAAGGTTTGAGAGTTTGCACTTTAATCACTTTACCCTCAAGAACTTATGATACAAGCTATTTTAAATTATTTCCTTGACATAATTAATGGTACTGTTAAAAGTAAAAAAAATAAATTAAACTGTTTATACTTTATTATTGAATTGATGAGCTTTTTATTTTCACTAATGGGTGAATTGTGATTGGGCATGTGACCGTTGGTTTTGAATGGATTTTTGCTTTGCAATTGGGTTATGTTTGTGTCAACAAAAAAGTGTAATCATGAGAGACATGAAGAGCTAGAGGAAGGGGGAAAGAGCTGACTTTAAAAATCAATAAATTATTTAATATACAAAGGAGGCTGTCTACAATTCATATCAAACTTTAATTTGCCTTTAGCTGTGGAAACCATTAAAAAAATAAGTAAAAAGGAAGGTTTCAAAGGTTAGGCAAAGGCATGCATAATCTAGCAATTTTTATATATACATGTAGACATAGATGTGTGCATGCTAAGCAAAGACAAATAAAAGCAAAACTTATAAATCTGTGATATATCTATACGTCCTAAGATTTTATCTTTTGATTCTTCTTAACAATAAAAAGAAAGAAAGGAGACTTTTTTTTATTATTATTATTGTATGAGCTATATTAGAATTGGGAGGAATTCATAAGAGTAAACTTTTTTTAATATTTATTTTTTCTATTTATAAAATTTGAATTCAAAATTTTATTGAATTTCGAACTAATAGCTATTGGTAAAATAAACCATTTCTTAATATGCAAAAATTCATGACAAATGGATTAAAATTGTAATGTTTATATTTGACATTGATTAATTATTGTAATTTGAAAAAAAAGAGGGGACCATTTTACCAAAAAATAGGAAGAACTATTCAAAGCTGCTGACCCTTATTTCAACCCAAATTCAATGTTTTTTATATATGTATGTGTCTGTATGTGTGTGTGTGTGAGAGAGAGAGAGAAGGAAAAGGAATGTCATTTTCATTGCATTTGTGTCCCCTTTAAATGCTTATAAAAACGCCATGTTTTTCAGTGCCACAGTTGAAATGGTTATGGACAGGCACTCGTCCCTCTCAATACATAAACAACACACAAACTCAAATATCGACTCTATCTCTCTCACACACACACATGCATACTCTCACTCTCACACACATAAATATAAAAAAACTTTATCAGAATCTACAGGAGGGTGCAGTTTTTTCAGCAGAGCCAGAGAGAAAACAGAGAGAGAGCGAAAACAGTACCCTTCTCATTAATGGATACTCCCTCAGTACTTAACTTCACTCTCTGTCTTAAGACTCTTTGAAGTGGCTAATTAATAACAAATTCATTTTTTGTAATAATTGATTAATATATATATATATATGTGTATATATATATATATATATATATATGTATATTGGTTCATGGATAAACAATCCAAAATTACTCTCAACCACAATGAGTTTTTATTCAGTAGTCATTTATGAGATTTCAAATTCATATAACTTTTGATTGAAAATTATTATTCTATCCATCTCAAATTGATAATTCACTTTACTTTTATATATAGATTAAGCAAATTAGTTAATGTTTAATAAAATTTCCTAAGATACCTTTATTCTTTAATAAAAACATGTTAAATTTTATAGACTTTGTTTAATATATATACATTAATTACACAACTAATTAATACAATTAAAAAAATGATAATATAAAAATTTTCTTATAGAATTAATATTTTAAAAATAAAAAGAGGACTAAAAAAAAGAAATAATGAATTATCAATTAGGGATTGATTAAAATTATTTATGAAAACAATATTATCAATTCAAATTCTAGTTAATCAAAATAAAGAAGTGAAAAATTAAGAGTTTGAATATGAGTTAATATTAAAAATAAGAGTTCATTTTTTGTTTTAAATTTCAATTAGAGTTTAGACTAGTAATCTCATAAGGCTATAAATAATTTGAGTATCATTAAGTGAAAAGATTATATACTGTTTATGTAATTATATTTTTTTTTTCAATTTAAGATAAATTACTATTTTATTTTTGATATTCGATCTAATTAATTAATTCATCTCTGTATTTTTAAAAATTAATTAGTTAGTCCATCAATTTTGATTTCATTAATCAAGTGATAATTTCATTCATTTTTATCGTTAAAAAATCTATAAAAAAGATTAAAATACTCATTATTTTTCTTTAAATTTTCCATTTATACAATAAAGTTTCCATTTATACAATGAAAATGAAAACCAAAAAATTAGAACCAAGACCTCTCTTTTCTTTTAATTTCTTTTGCACAAATCCAAATTCAACTCAAATGAAAGAGGAAATCAAGATTCCAATTGCAAAATGCAACAAAAACAAAAAAAAAAAAAGAACAAAATTACTAGAGTATTTGTAATAATGATAAGGCCCTGCAAATTAACAATTTTCAGTTAAGATTTTGCAAATTAACAGGGATTTTTTCAGTTTTCCTTGGCCAGCACCGATCGAGAACGCAAGCCTACGCACCAGCCACCTCGCAGCATTCCATTCCCCATCCCATCTTTTCTCATAATCCCCTTTCACGTCATAATCAAGCTAAACGCCACAACTCCACCAAAACCCACATTTTCCTTCCTCATTTGGTCGCTTCCATTGTATATACTCTTTCTCTCTTTTCCATGGTATTTACGGTTTCTTAGTATTTACAAAAATTAGGGGCAATCAATTTCTGGCGTTTCTCATTATAATTATTTTTTGTATTTAGGGAAAAACCATTTGGCTTTTTTTTTTTTTTCATTATTTTCTGAATTTTGTGCAACAAGATGGAGAGATAAGCAAGATATCAAAGAGCTAGGAGAAATTTCACTATTCTACTGGTATCTTAGTAGATTTTTGAGCATAAGGTAGGGAATAATCGATTTTAAATTTATTATTTAAAAAAGTATATATTTATTGATAGATTATTTCTCAGCTAAAAATAAAAGATTTACATTGTTATTTTTCATTTGCTCTCTTATTAGAAAATTTTGATTTTTGATAGTAATTTTAGGTTTAAAAATGGTAGGCAGAATATTTTAGGAATTAGATATTATTATTATTATTATTATTATTTAATGTAAAAGATTAATTGATTAAACAGAATTAAAATTTAGGGATTAATTAATTAATTTTTTAAAAATATAAATGAGTTAATTAATTATATAAAATTTTAGAAATGAAATAATAATTTATTTTTATTTTTATTTTGGTTGATTTTTGTTCTTTTCTCATAATTTATAAAAAGTTAAAAACCAAAGAGCGAAGGAAATTGCATAAGAAAAGATGAAGAAAAAGGGAATTTGGGCATTTTCTTGTTCCATTGGTTTGGTTAGCTTGGTTTCCTTTATTGGGACCACGTAGTACTCTTTCCCCATCTTTTAATGCACCTTCCTTTTTTTGTCCACTAGATGGCACTT
The DNA here is from genome assembly GCA_948193065.1 of Aleurites moluccanus. Classification (NCBI taxonomy): domain Eukaryota; kingdom Viridiplantae; phylum Streptophyta; class Magnoliopsida; order Malpighiales; family Euphorbiaceae; genus Aleurites; species Aleurites moluccanus. The sequence continues at coordinate 34,271 of CANXYC011198053.1, forward strand.
TCGTTATTTTTCTTTTGTTTATGGGCTTCGTTTTCACCTTCTCCTCCCTTTCTTTTCTTTTTCTTTTTTTCCCCTTTTCAGATTTCTCTCCTCTTCTCCCCAATTTATTAAAACTTAAATTTTTAATCTTTAAATTTTCTACTTTAATTTATATTTATATAACACCCAATCCTAACACTGTGTTTAAGAATGTGGAAAATAAAAAAAAAAAAATTTTTCCTCTATTTATTTGAAATAAAATAAAAAAATAAAAAAAAGAAAAAATTAAGGAATATACGTAATGTTATTCTGAACAGTTTAAAAGTAATATATCAAATTAAATTAATATTTTTTATTTGATAAATTTTTATGTTGAAATTATATCAAAATATAAAAAATTAATAATTTTAAGTTGGTTTTATTTATTAAATTATATTGGATTCTGTTGAGATTAAATTGAATTAAATATTAATTTTAAATTTGAATTAATTTTTATTAAACAATTATTTTAATTTCTAAAAATGATAAAAATAAAAAATATATTTATAAAATAGATAAAAAAATTAAGAAATGAAAAGAGATTAACATTAATTCTGTTTAAATTAAAGTTATAACCATTAAAATAACAAAATATTTTAAAAAATATAAGATATTATTTAATAAAATTATTATGAAATTATCTTCTAAAATACTATTAAATATTTTTATAGACTATTCAATTAATAAATCCCTTTTTATACTATTTTAATTTAATAATTTATAATATTCTTAATAAATATATCTAATACTTGGTTTGTTCATGTTGTAATGATTTAGAATTTTATTAAATGACAAATCAAATCGAAAATTTAATAATTTACTTATTTTTTAAATAATGACTAACCTATATATTTGTAAATCATAATTTTTTATTATTTAATTTGGATGTATGTTTTATACAACCCTAAGGAAAATAATATGTGGGACACACTATTTATTTTCTCTCCAAATGTGAGAGAAAGTGGATAAAAAGTTTCTCAAATTACATTTATAATCTTATAAATATTTTTTTATTTGGAAATTAAAAAAGAACAAAATAGGAGTTAAATTATTTATAAATCAACTTCCCAGTTTCCACCCTACTTTTCCCCCTTATTATCCATACAAGAGAAGATAATATAATTTTCACTACTGCTTTCAATATTTTCCTTCCTTAATTTTCACTCTTGTCTTCTCATTCCTCATTTACAGGGATAAAAGTCAAACCGATGAAATTGATTAAATTGAATTGAATTAATTAAATTAAATTAAAATTAATAATTTTATAATTTATTTAAATTGATTTGAAAAAAATAAACTGAAAATTTTATTTAAATTATGATTTGAGTATTTTTTTTCAATTTTGAATCAAACCAAATAAAAGTTATATATATATATATATATATATATTATTACAATTAAATATATTTAATTATATTTTATATACAATTGTATTTTTTTAATCTCATATTAATTTAAAATTTAAAAAATGACTATTCATGAAAATTAACTAAATATAAATAAAAAAAAGTCTAATTTTTGAGAAAAAATATAAATTTTCAGTATGTTAATTAATGAAATAAATAAATTTTAAATTATATAATATTTAACTATTTTCAAAATTTTTTATTACCGATATTTTATTGATATTTTTTCTAAATTTATAATAAAATAATGACAATTTATATAAAAAAAAATCTTTGATTTGAAACCGATAAATAAAAAATATTTAAATTAAATCAAATTAAAACTAAATCGATGATTTGACTATAATGATGGTTTAATTTAATTTAAAATTTTTTTAAATAAAAAATATTGATTTAATTTAATAATAATTTTTTAAATCAATCAAATCGAATCGATACCACCCCAACTCCCTTGCATGTTTCCAAACATATTTTAATAATTTGTAGTATGCCTAGCTCTTAATATTACATACATAATATGTCGATTAGTTTGATTCTCCAAATTTCTGGATGTTCAAGAAAAGATTTGCTTACTGATTTACTTTAAAAATAGAATAATTTTTCTAAAAAAATATTATAATTTTTAAATAATTAAAAAAAATTTATATTTAAATTAATTATTTTAATTAAATAAAAGTTTTATTTTTAAATTAATTAATCATTTCTACTTAAATTTATATTTTTTACATATAAAAAATAATTTTATTTCAGCAATTAAATTATATTTTTTATTTTCATTTTTGAATAAGTTAGCAATAGCCTGACAAATGGGAAAATGTTTACCGTTATTGTTAATGGGAAAATTAATGAGCTTTTATTTATATAAGTTCAGTGTAAAATTTCATAATTTATTGGATTTATATTAAAATATATTTAGAATTATTATTAAATATTCAATAAAATATTAATAAAATCGATAGAAAATGCAATTTATATATTATAAGAAATATATTTTAATTTTTTGAAAACCAGGTTGGCATGAATGACAATATAGTAAAATGACAATTAGAGTAAAATGATTATATCTACCGATTTCAAGTAAATCAAATTTTTTATTTTCTTATATATTTTATTTTTTATTTATTTTTATATATCATATTATTTATTAAAAAATATTAAATATCAAAATATTTTAAAAAATAAATAAAATAGTATATAAAAAGAATATGATATATACAAAGAGGCTGATCATTCAAACTAAATTTTAAATGTGAAATAAAATCTCACATTGAAGGGTTTCATAATTATCTATTTAATTTTTTTTTTTTTTTTTTTTTATGAATGTGAGAAATTTGAATATAATTATATTTTTTATTTAGAAAATATATTATTATTAATTATACCTGCGAGTGATATCCAACTAAGTTTTGACAGGTAGGTTACGAGACTAAATCTTGGCCAACCTCAAACTAAGAAAATTAATATATATATTTTTTGGAAAGCTTATATAATAAATAAATAAATAAATTTAATAATAATAGAAATAAAAATGTTATACCCCACAAAAGTTAGGGAAAAAGTGACTTTGTCTAGATGTCCTAATCTTCATTGATAGTGTAGAAAATCTCTTCCACATGGAATGCAACAGTGGGGCAGGGGAAGAGATAGAAAAGGACTACCCTACCTTAAGAAGGGTACATCCATAGACATATTTATACAAGTGGACAAAAATATCCTCATCCACTTTGGCATTCCTTCTCAATTGTAATGATGGGACTATACCTTTTTCTAGGAAAATTTTATTTTATTTTGTATATCAAATAACAAAAATAGAATATGGTTGATAAATGTTTCAGAGTAAATTTTCAAATTTATCATAAATGGGTTGTTTAGAAATAATTTTTCCATTTTTGAAATTGGATGGATATTTTAAAAAAGGATGACAACTACTACTCATATAAATTTGTTTACAAGAGGTCAAATGTCAATTTTTTATTTTTTATTTTTTGTTAATATCTAAAAACTGAAAAATTTGAATCTAAATATATTGTTCATTCGACAGACTGTTAAACTGCTCATACTTCAAATTTGCAAGGACATTGACACGTCCACTATAATGCTTAAGTTAGAATATCGTAGAAAATCTATGGAATCGTAGTAGCAATACGATTTAATTCAATATATATACCTTCAATCACTTAGGGTTTAGATATGAATGTTTTGAAGGTTACTAGTTGTATAAGGTAAGTGATATAGCTGTGAATATGATATCTTTATCAAATTATAATATTAGAGTCCTAGTTCTATTCAGGGACGGAGGACAAGAAGGGCCCAGGTGGGCCTGGCCACTCAAGCTAAAATTTATCCCATTAATTTAGCTATTAATTCTATTCACATTTTTTCTTTCAATTTTGACTTTGGTTTTTAGTTTTTGAGTTGATGGACAAAAGCTTTAATTTCGACTTCTTGAAATTACAAAAGATGAGGTTCAAATTTTCTTCCTAATAACCCAAAATTAAAACAATAATAAAATCATTGTTTGTTCATTAATTTCTTTTTAGTATATGATGATTGAGCCTCTGTCTTTGTAAGAGGTGGATGAGTTTATAATTGGACTCCTTAAACACGACGTCCCTCCATCGGAGAAAAATGGCTTTTATGAAAAATGCCTATTTTGCTTCACAACTGGTGAAGGATAGAATGAGCTCTATTTAATCTAGTCAAGTAAAATCCAACCAAGAAGATACTCAACACCCGTTTGCAAACGAGTTGAGTAGATGTATGTCTCAATTTCTGAAATTTATCTCTACTTTTCTATCATATTCTCAAGTTGTTGTTTTTGTTTGTCTTGGGTTGCACCATGCGAGGTGCTGATAATTATTATGGTTATAGTTGATTGAGGTTTTAATTGCAAATGTGTTTATACTCAGTTCACTTTGGGGGCATGTTTAGAAACTTGACTGATCACTGAATTGGTTGTAATAGATATATGACACTTTCAATTTTAGAAGTTGTTTTAATCAGGATGTGATTCTTTATTGTAGTACAACACAACACATTGATGTGAAATTATTATGTCCCCTTCACAATCTGGAATTATTCTTAATCAGTATGCTTTATCTGCTTAATGGGTGGATTATAGAAAGAAAAAAAATACATACAGTGTTAATTAGTGGTCGATTAGTTTAATGATCTTTTAGTTTAATGATCTTTCTCGTATGATTGAGGGAAGAGGAAATCTTACAGCTTGTAATTTTAGATGCTTAGATGACTTGTTTGAGTTTATTTTAAGCATATCTGTGAGTTATGTTCCATATATTTAGAAATCTATTTCTTGATAATTTATGCATTTAAATCTTTATTTTGGGAAATATATTGTGGTTTTGATTTGCTATCCGGTTGTTGCCTAAAATATTGCTATGATTTAATAGTTTTTAATTTATTGATGTTTAGGATTGAGTATTCTTCCAAAGCTCAAAGACATCAATGAAAATATAAATTTCAATTGATTTTTTTCTAAAGAGAAAAAATTCTCAAGTTTTGGGAGTTGATGCACAAATATCAATTCCTTTAGTTGAAGAAAGCACTCTAAAACTCCAAAAGTCGAGTATAAAAGTGACCCAAAATATGTTGATATCAATTCCTAAGAGTATGATCCAACATTACGGTTGCAAATTTTAGAATATCTTATTGATCAAAGAGATGAAATTTATTGATCTTATATTATATTGGGTCCGTACAAGGGCACATGAGAATTCCCTTATTCATAGAAAGGGAAGGATCATAAAAGGCAATTTAATGCTTCTTGGTTTAAAATTTTTTCCTCGTGGTTGGAGTTCTTCCCAACAAATGATGCTGCATTTTGCTTTTCATGTGATCTCTTTTGTAGTTTTAAAGATCGAGACACTTTCACTAGTGAAGGATTTCAAAATTGGAAGAGGGCTATAGATGGAAAACACAAAGTATTTTTAAAGCATTAAGGGAGCACTCCAATGTCACCGCATAAATGTTGTCACGACTCATTTCCGAATCACGACGGTCCTAGGATGCAGAAGATGCCAATGACGACAGACACCTGTAGCACCCAGTATCATATGCATAATTTATAACTACCAATTAATTATTCATTTTGCTTAATTACCAGTCATTCTGTAATTCTTACTGTAATTTAGTGTAGTTGACTATAATAATCATCATCACATATCATATTAGCATTATATACCATAAAAACATCATCATATATATATATACAGATACATGTTCATATCTTAACTAACCCATACATATCCCACGGAGCAACTAGAACATAAACACCAAAATTACAAAATTCAGAATAATTACATAGATAACAAAAGACGGCAGAAATCCACAGAGAGTCTGAATTTGGAATTCTGCTACCTACTCAGCACCTAAAATGGGTAAACATAGAAATGGGTGAGTATATAAGATACTCAGTGAATCTATATGCATCGCCAATAAATATAATTAGGTAACAAATGGAACAATGATATCAATAAGTCAATATGAACAATTTATAGAATTAATAACATATGGCGACGGAATAGTCGATAAGCATATCACAGGTTCGGTATAATATGAAAAAACAGATAAAAGACCAGTACAGTATGGACTACATGTAAACATACAGTCTCCAATAATATTAGTATCAGTAAGCATAAAAATGATCATGTCTTATGGCCAGGACCATAACCATTCTTAGCTAATGCATCAGTAATTCAATGTGCACATTGCCGACAGTATGTACCCACTACCCTGTTGGAGCGGCAGCTCTGTCAAGCCATATTAGAGTCAATATAAGAGTGAAATATATCAATAGACACTATTATGCAATAATGGTATCATCAATGACAATAAACTTAATATCATTCAAATCAAGTAGCAATTGAATCAATGGCATTGCAATATACAGTATACAATCAATGATAATCGGTTTGGTAAACAACAAAGGTTGGCTAGACAAAGGAAATTGGTAGGCCAATTTGTATGCCAATGTCGCTGGCAACAATGACATTTGAATGATAGGCCTATGGAAGAAGAATGCAATAGGCCAATGGCAAAACAACTAGGCATTTTGTCAAACACTTGGTGGGCAATATTGAATGGGCAAATTGGCTAGGTTTTGGTATAAGGTTATCAAAGCCCATTCAATCAACAATCAAGCCACAATGTCAACAACACAATAGGCAATAATTATAAAATAACAACCACAATTAAAAGGATCAAAATGGCATGGAATTTCAAAGGAAAAACAAATTAAAAATTCAAAGGTGAATAATACTTTTAGGTTCGGCTAAGAATGGATTTTCAAGGTAGGTTTCCAATTCCAATTTTAATGTAATATACATATTAAATGATGCATACAGAACTCACCTAAAGCTTCCAATTGTTTTGAAAAATTGATTTCCTACCAAAAGCTTCAAAGGAGGCAATAAGCACAACTATGTATAACTTGATTTTCTACAACGAAACAACCATCAATTAATCATCCATTAGCCTCTAATTAATATATTCTAAACTTAACTAACATTAACTAACACTAATTCAAATAGCTAAAGTAAACAACTTCCATTAGGATTTAGAATTTAGGGATTTCTATCTAATGCATCAATTGATGCAATCTAATCTGAAACCCATTTAATTCAACCTTAAAATCATTTAAATAAACTATAAAATCAAACAAACTAATCCTTTACCTCAATATGATGATCTAGCTGAATTGCCTTGGAAGAAATTCCTTAGTTTTCTTAAGTCTTCTAAGCAAAATAAGGATGGAGGATGGTAGAACTAGGTTAGATTTTAAGTTTTCTATAGATTTTCTCTTGAAAATTGGTTGGAAAATGGTGGAGGAAGGCCCGGGTGTGGTTCGGTCAAAGCAAAGAAAAGAAGAAGAAGAAGAAAGTTGATAGGAAAAATGGCTAAGTATTGCTTTTATATTAAGTCATAATGGCAAATTTTATTTTAGTCCTTAGACTATCAAATAATCATACTTTGAACCTAACTTCTTCTGTAATTTATTTTGATAATTCTGTTGAGAATTGAATTTCAAAGTGGGGAATCAAAAGGCTTATTTTAATTTATACTTATTTATAAAAATAATTTCAGAGCCACTCTGAAACTCAGACTGACCAATTTTCACTATTCCCCTCGAAATTCTATTTATTTATGGTTTTGCCATCAGTTACTTTTTTAGTATTCCTAAATATTTTTCACCTCTTTCTTTTTACTAAAATTACACATGCATTTATGTAATCTTTTATCCCTGATCAGAATAAAAAATTCTTCTGTTGACTGGACTGCTATTTTCTCGGTAGTGTTTCCGACACCGACGATTTTCGAAAAAGTAATTCATTCGCTTTCTAACTGTGTCTCTAAAATTATTTTCCATTATTTCAATGCTTTTACACCATATACTGAGAATTATATCATGCATATAAGATATGACCTCCTAGGGTATTATATTCAACCCCCTTCAAATAAATTTATTCTCGAATTTAAATTAAATGCATACCTCATTGCTGGAACATGAATGGATATCTGTCTCTCATCTCCTGTTCACTCTCCCAAGTGCACTCCTCTATTGATTGGTTTCTCCAGAGCACTTTTACCATGGAGATCTCCTTGTTCCGCAACTGTCTGACTTGTCGGTCAATTATCTCTACTGGAAGCTCCTCATATTACAAGTCCTCATTCAGTCCCACATCTTGTACCTCCAATATGTGTGATGGATCAGACACATATTTTCGCAGCATTGAGATATGAAATACAGGATGTACATCGCTCAGATGAGGTGGAAGAGCCAATCTATAGGCCACATTACCTATCTTCTCAAGAATCTCGAATGGACCTATAAACCTTGGTGACAACTTTTTCTTCTTCCCAAATCTTATAATACCTCTCATTGGTGAGATCTTAAGGAAGACATGATCACCAACTGCAAAGTGTACATTCTTCCGCTTCGGATCGGCATAGCTCTTCTGCCTACTGAAAGCAGTCCTCATCCGATCTCTAATTATAGGCACCTTTTCCATCGTTTCTCTGATCAACTCTAGCTGCTTCTCTCCTGGCTCCACCTAACACACTGGAGATCTATACTTCCTACCATATAGTGCTTCAAATGGAGCCATACTAATAGATGAGTGATAACTGTTGTTTTAAGAGAACTCTATCAATGGTAGATATTGATCCCAATTACCTTTGAAATCCAGAACACACAATCGAAGCATATCTTCCAAAGTCTGGATTATCCTCTCCGATTGCCCATCAGTCTGCGAATGAAAAGCAGTACTGAACCGCAACTAAGTACCTAAGGCCTCTTGACATTTTTGCCAAAACCGAGAAGTGAACTATGTACCTGTATCTGAGATAATCATCAAAGGAACTCCATAAAGTTGCACAATTTTATCTACATACAACTGTGCATACTGAGCTGCAGTGTAGCTGGTCTTAACCTCCAGAAAATGGGCAGATTTCATCAACCGGTCTACAATAACCCATATGGAGTCATAACCCCTCGTAGTCCTCAGTAGACCAACTACAAAATCCATGGTAACCTGCTCCAATTTCCACTCGGGCAACTCAATCTCCTGAAGCAACTCTGATGGCTTCTGATGCTCAAACTTAACCTGCTGACAGGCTAAGCATTTGGAGACAAACCGTGATACATCTCCCTTCATACCAGGCCACCAATACACCTCCCTCAGATCATGGTATATCTTGGTAATTCCTGGATGTACACTGTATGTTGAGTAGTGAGTCTCTCTCATAATCCGATCTCGTAGCTCATCCATGTTAGGTACACATATACGCTTCCCATACTTTAGTACATCATCCTCCACTGTAAACTCTATCATTTTTCCATTCTACACATCTCCCTTAATCTTCAATAGATATGGATCCCTATCCCGAGCAACTTTAATATCATCAAGCAACAATGACTTCACCCGAAATTGGGCTATTAGAGCCTGATTACGATCCTGGGATCTTAAATCCAACTCCACACCCATATTTACTAAATCCCTCATCTCTCAGATCAAGGGTCTCCTGCCAACTATGATATGAGCTAAACTGCCCATAGACTTCTGACTTAGTGCATCCGCCACTACATTAGCTTTACCCGGGTGATAAAGGATTTCACAGTCATAATTGTTAAGTAACTCCACCCATTTGCGTTGCTGAATATTCAGATCCTTCTGCTGAAATATATACTGTAAACTCTTATGATTAGTATATATCTCATATTTAGACCCATACAGATGATGCCTTCAAATCTTCAATGCAAATACCACAGTTGCCATCTCCAGATCATGTTTCGGATAATTCGCTTCATGTTTCTTTAATTGCCGAGAAGTATAAGCAATTGCTTTTTGATTTTGCATCAATACACATCCCAATCTCACTTGTGAAGCATCACAATACCCAGTAAATTTCTCTCCCTCTGTTGGCAATGCTAACATTGGAGCACTTGTGAGGCAAGACTTCAAAGTCTAGAAACTGTGCTCACACTCATCAGTCTACAGATAACGCTCTTGTTTTCGAGTCAGCTTAGTCAATGGAGCTGAAATTCTAGAAAAATCCTTCACAAACCTCCTATAATACCCTGCCATACTAAAAAAACTGTGAACTTCAGAAACACGGGTAGGCTGAGACCAATTCGCCATGGCTTCAACTTTCTAAGGATCTACCCTGATACCATCTTTACAAACTACATGCCTAAGAAAACACACTTCGGTTAGCCAGAACTGACATTTAGATAGCTTAGCATACAACTGATGCTCCTAAAGTGTCTGCAATACAATCCTCAAGTGCTCTGCATATTCCTCCTCACTCCTAGATTAGATAAGTATTGATGACATACTATGACAAACTTATCCAAAAATGGTCTGAACGCCCTATTCATCAGATCCATAAATATAACCGATGCGTTAGTCAACCCGAATGGCAACACCAAGAACTCATAATGCCCATATTGGATCCTGAAGGCAGTCTTACGTACATCACCCTTCTTAATTTTGAGCTAGTGGTACCCAGATCTCAAATCAATCTTCGAAAAATGGTTGGCACCCTGCAGCTGATCAAACAAGTCATCTATTCGAGGCAACAGATATTTATTCTTCACTGTCACCTTATTTAGCTACTAATAATCTTTACACATCCTCAAAGAGCCATCTTTCTTCTTTACAAACAATACCGGAGCACCCCAAGGAGAACTACTCGGTCTAATGAATCCCCTATCCAATAATTCCTGTAATTGCACCTTCAATTCCTTCAATTCAGCTGGTACCATTCTGTAAGGAGGAATAGATATAGGATCGGTGCCTGTATGCACCTCAATCTCCCTATCTGGGGGCAATCCTGGCAACTCCTCAGAAAAACACATCAGGAAACTCCTGAACTACAGGTATCTGATCAAGCTCTACAGAAGACTTCTGCACATCTATCACATAAGCTAAATAAGCTAAACAACCTTTACCAATAAACTTCCTAGCTTGGATGCCAGAAACTAGATTAACTCTAAACTTCCATATGCCACCTTGAAACTCAAACTTTGGCTGGCCCTCAGGCAGAAACCTAACCTCCTTTTGATAACAATCAATAACTGCCCGATGTCTCGTAAGTCAGTCCATACCTAAAATCACATCCAACTCTAACATTGGCAGTTTAATCAAATTGGCACACAATATGTTATCATCAATTTCAATCACAGAGTCAGGATAGAAATAATCCACATAAAGACTCTCACCCATTGGGGTAGCAATCATTAAAGGCACATGCAATAATTTCCTTTCCTTATTCAATTTAGGTGCAAAGTGAGGTGACACAAAGGAATGAGTAGCACCAGAATCAAATAAGGCATATGCAATCTCATTCTGAATCAGAATTGTACCTGTGACCATGTTATCTGATTTTTGTGTCTCCTGGGTATTGATTGCAAATACTTTGTCCTGACCCCTGCTTGCTGGGGCCTGACTACTACTGGGAGCCTATCCTCTTCTGCCTCTGCCTTTGCCTCCACCTGAAGTCTTTTTGGCTACATTCTGACTCATCTGTACCGTCGGCTGAGAAATTATAGTAGATGGATGCTCCATACCCTGCATAGGACATTTGCTAATATAATGACCATGCTGCCCACATCTCAGGCAGGCACCCGACTGATGCTAACACTCCCCTCCATGCCTCCATCCACAAAAACCACAAATAGGTACACTAGAAGTCTATATAGCTGATATGGAGGAACCCTATGAATAAGCAGGTGCTGACTATACCACTGGTGGTCCTCTACTCTGAACCCTCCACCTCTGACTACCTGATGAAGGTCTCTGATCAAACCGAGGCACTGGCTCTACCTGTCTAGGCTGGGAGCTGCTCTCCCCCTCCTGCTTTGAGCTCTAGGACCCCCTTTTCTCTTCTGATCCCTCTTAGCCCTCTCTTTCTTATACTTTCTTCCATCTGTATAGCCTTATCAATAACAATCATCAGAGAAGTGAATTTTGTAGCCAATAATGCATTATGAAGTGCAGTATATAGACCCCTCCTAAATCTGTTGATCAGATTAGCCTCAGTAGGAGAAATGTGAGTAGCATACCTACTCATCCTGATGAACTCCTCTGTATAAACCTCCACTGATCTGTCTCCCTGCTCTGACTGCTCAAACTGAATTAGATTCCAGGTCTTCACCCCTTCTGTAATGAACTCATCAATCAAACCTTGTCGAAACTCAGCCCATGCGGGTGGATGCTCACCATATAGCCTGGGCTCGATCCTCCTCGAAAACCAAGTCCAAGCCTTCCCCTTTAACTACAATCCAACCAACTCAACAACTCTAAGCTCAGATCAAGGTAGTCTCCTAACTACCTTCTCAACCTCCTCTAGAAAATCCACTGGATCACTGTCTCTATCGCCCTTGAACTCTGGTAAGTTTAGCTTCAGAAAGCTAAATATAAACACACCACCCTCCTTAATAACTCTACGGCCTTCCTGTACAGTAAGCTACCCAGGAACCCCTACTGGCTGCACAGGAGCCGGTGCAACTGGTATTGCCTCTGGTGCCATAGGTGGGGGCATTGCTGCTGAAACTGGTGGCGGCAATATATTCTGACGTTCCCGCCTCAAATCTGCCAATTCCCTATGTAACTCCATCATCCCCCTCATCATCTCAACTCTCCAGGGATCATCGCCCTTCTCTGTATCCTTTGTAGTTCATCGAGATTTGGACGGACCCTCTGAAACTGAGAACTTTCTGACCAATGACTCATTAGAGGCTACCTCTGCCTCCCCGGTATCTCTGTCTCGATCATCGGACATCTCTATAATATGTCAAAAAAACAGGAAACGTACTCAATATAATACAAAAACGTAGAATACTAACACATATCAGATGAATATAGCAAAAGACGACACAGGAATTCCTATGCTCCATGATTTACTTAATTCTAACCATTATGTACTTAATCACTATTCCTCTATAATTCAGGTACTATTCATCTATAACCTAAAACTCTGATGTCTGTAACCTAGAGCTCTGATACCACCTCTATCATGACCCGTTTCCGGATAGCGACGGTCATAGGATGCAGAAGATGCCAATGGCGACTAATACCCGTAGAACTCAGTATCATATACATAATCTATAACCATCAATTAATTATTTGTTTTACTTAATTACTAGTCATTCTGTCATTCTGTAATTCTTGCTGTAATCTAGTGCAGTTGTCTGTAATAATCATCACATATCATATTAGCATTATATACCATAAAAACATCATCATATATATACAGATACATGTTCATATCCTATTAACCCATACATACCCCATGGAGCAGCTAGAATATGAACACCAAAATTATAGAATTCACAATAGTTAGATAGATCGTAAAAGACAACAAAAATCCATAGAGAGTCTGAACTTAGAATTATGCTACCTACTCAGCACCTAAAATGGGTAAACAGAGAAATAAGTGAGTATATAAGATACTCAGTGAATCTATATGCATCGCCAATAAATATAATTGGGTAACAAATGGAACAATCATATCAATTAGTCAATATGAACAATTTATAGAATTAATAATAGATAGTGACAGAATAATCGATAAGCATATCATAGGTTTGGTATAATATGGACAAACAAATAAAGGGCCAGTACAATATGGACTATATGTAAACATACAGTTTCCAGTAATATCAGTATTAGTAAGCATAAGATTGATCAGGTCTTATGGCCAGGACCATAACCCTTCCCAGCTAGCGCATCAGTAATATAATGTGTATATTGCCGATAGTATGTACCCACTACCTTGTCGGAGCGGCAACTCTGTCAAGCCATATTAGGGTCAATATAAGAGTAAAACATATCAATAGACACCATTAAGCAACAATAGTATCATCAATGACAATAAACTTAATATCATTCAAATCAAGTAGCAATTGAATCAATGGCATTGCAATATACGGTATACAATCCATAATAATCGGTTTGGTAAACAATAAAGGTATGGAACAAAGGTTGACTAGATAAAGAAAATCAGTAGGCCAATTGGCATGCCAATGTCGCTGGCGACAATGACATTCAAATGGTAGGCCTATGAAAGGAGAATGCAATAGGCCAATGGCAAAATAACTAGGCATTTTGTTAAATACTTGGTGGGCAACATTGAATGGGCAAATTGGCTACGTTTTGGTGCAAGGTTATCAAAGTCCATTCAATCAACAATCAAACCAGAATGTTAACAACACAATAGGCAACAATTATACAATAACAACCACAATTAAAAGGATCAAAATGGCATGGAATTTCAAAGGAAAAACAAAGCAAAAATTCAAAGGTGAATAGTACTTTTAGGTTCGGCCAAGAATGGATTTTCAAGATAGGTTTCCAATTCTAATTTTAATGCAATATACATGTTAAATGATACATAGAAAACTCACCTAAAGTTCCAATTATTTTGAAAATTTGATTTCCCACCAAAAGCTTCAAAGGAGGTAATAAGCACAACTATGTATAACTTGATTTTCTACAACAAAACAACCATCAATTAATCATCCATTAGCCTCCAATTAATATATTCTAAGCTTAATTAACATTAACTAACACTAATTCAAATAGCTAAAGCAAACAACTTCCATTAGGGTTTGGAATTTAGGGATTTCTATCCAAATGCATAAATTGATGCAATCTAACCTAAAACCCATTCAATTCAACCTTAAAATCATTTAAATAAACTATAAAATAAAACAAACTAATCCTTGACCTCAATATGATGATCTAGCCAAATTACCTTGGAAGAATTTCCTTGGTTTCCTTAAGTCTTCTAAGCAAAATAAGGATGGAGGATGGTAGAACTAGGTTAGATTTTAAGTTTTCTATAGATTTTCTCTTGAAAATTGGTTGGAAAATGGTGGAGGAAGGCCTAGTTGTGGTTCGACCAAAGCAAAGAAAAGAAGAAGAAGAAGAAAGTTGATGGAAAAAATGGCTAAGTGTTGCTTTTATATTAAGTCATAATGACAAATTTTATTTTGGTCTTTAAACTATCAAATAATCATACTTTTACCCCAACTTCTTCTGTAATTTATTCTGACAATTCTGTTGAGAATTAAATTTCAAAGTGGGAAATCAAAAGGCTTATTTTAATTTATACTTAATTATAAAAATAGTTTCAGAGCCATTCTGAAACCCAGACAAATCAATTATTACTATTCCCCTCGAAATCCATTTATTTACGATTTTGCCATCGGTTACTTTTTCAATGTTCCTAAATGTTTTTCATCTCTTTCTTTTTATCAAAATTACACATGCATTTATGTGATCTTTTACCCCCTGGTCAGAATTAGAAATTCTTCTATTGACCAGACTGCTATTTTCTCGGCTAATTTTTGACATTGACGATTTTCAAAAAAGTAATTCATTTGTTTTCTAATTGTGTCTCTAAAATGATTTCCTATCATTTCAATGCTTTTACACCATATACTGAGAATTAGATCATGCATATAAGATATGACTTCCTAGGGTATTATAAATGTGCTGTGCAAAAATATCATGCCTTGATGGATCAACGTCATCATATTCAAAAATCATTTTCTCAACAGAGTGCTCAACAAATTTCAAATAATTGGCTTCGATTGAAAGTCTCAGTTTTTGGTGTGCGATGACTTGCATTCCATGGGTGAGCTTTACGAGGAAATGATGAAAGTGTTGACTCGATCAATTGTGAAAATTTTATTGAAGTGATAAAGGGATATGCATTTTTTAGCAATGAGATTAAAAAAGTTATTTTGGACAACACATCTGAAAATGCTATGTAAACATTTGTTGACATCCAAAAGAAAATTTTATAATGTCTCTTAAATTAAATAAAAAGAGAAATTCGTAAAGAAATTGGAGATACAATATTTTGTATTCTTGTTGATGAGGCTCGAGATATTTCCAAGGAGCAAATGACACTTATTCTGAGATTGATTGATAAAAAAGGTTTGTGCGAGAAATATTTTTTGCAGTTTTTTATGCTCTTGATACTTCAACACCGACATTAAAGGATGTAATATATTCTCTTCTTTCCTCTTATTATCATGGTGTTCAATCTATTCGAGGCCAATGATATGATAAAGCAAGCAATATTCGCGGTGCATGGAATGGGTTACTAGCTTTAATTTTTAAATATTCTCCTTCTACTTATTATATACATTATATGGCCAACAGCCTTTAGTTAGCACTAGTTGCAATATCTCATGAAGTGGTTCTTGTTCAACACTTTTTCATTGATTTGACTCTTAAAGTCAATATTAATAGTGCTACTTGCAAAAGCAATGATCAATTAAAGGCTGCTAAAGCTTCTGAAATTGAATATTTAATTTCCAATGGTGATTTTGAAACTGATACAAGGAGAAATTAAATTGGCTTATTACAACGAGCAGGAGATACTTATTGGAGTTCTCACTTGCATTCTATCTCTAGCTTGTTGAAGATGTTTATCCCAACATGTGAGGTACTTATTAGTTTATCTGAAGAGGGAACTAACTGTTCCCAACTTGCTGAGGCAGTGAAAGCTTACGAGTCATTAACATCTTTTCAGTTTGTATTGCTTTTACATATTGTGAAAGAGATATTTGAATTAACTGATCTTCTTTGCCAAGCATTACAAAACAAGTCTCAAGATATTGTGAATGCTATGCATCTTGTTTCATCCATTAAAGAACTTTTTCAAAGGCTGAAGGAAACTAGTTGAAATTTTGCGACCAAAGGAACATGGAAATCCCAAATATGACTACTCAATATATGAGACGAATACTGTCTCATTGTGAATAACCTCAAAATATAGTAGAGCATCATTATAGGGTTGACATTGTTATTGCCATTATTGATTCTCAGTTATAAGAGTTGAATAATAGATTCAATGAGAATGCAATGGAGTTACTTGTGTTAGGTGCTACTTTGGATCCTAAAGATAGATATACGTCATTGATATTGAGAAGATTTATAGACTTATAAATCAATTTTATCTTCAAGACTTTTCTGACCACGAGCAAGTGACTTTGAGGCGGGATTGAACCATTACATACTTGATGTTCCTCAACGACATGAATTCAAGAACATGTCCTCTCTTTCTGAATTATGTCAAGCCTTGTCAAAAAGTAGAAAGTCACTCATATATCTTTATGATACATTTTTTACGTGTGAATTATGGCTTGATAGAGTTTTCCTTGTAGGGCATGTGATTAGTAAGGAAGGGATTTTTGTGTATTCGAAGAAGGTTTATGCGATTTTGGATTGACTTAGACCCACGAATGTGATAGAAGTTAGGAGTTTTCTGGGTCTAGCAGGCTATTATCGGAGATTTGTTCATGATTACTCAGAGATAGCTGCTCTTTAGAGTAAGCTCACTCAGAAGCATAAATCTTAAAACATTGACAAACCACTTATAAACCTTTACCAATAGCATGTGGTTTTCATCAATCCAAGGTATGTAAAAGAATTATGGTGAAATGTGCTCAAACCACTTACAAACCATGACCCAATGTATGTGGTTTTCATAAATCCAATGTACATAGAAGAATTATAGTGAAATGAGCTCAAACCACTTATAAACCATATGTAATAGGTTATGGTTTGTAAGTGGTTTGCATATGGTTTTGCATCAATCCGAGGTATGTATAAGAATTATATAGAGAATTGGCAAAAAATTTGCTCAAACCACATACAAACCATGACCAATAGAATGTGATTTTCATAAATTCGAGGTATGTTGAAGAATTACAGTGAAATGTGCTCAAACCACTTATAAACCATATGCTATAGGTCATGGTTTGTAAGGGGTTTACATGTGGTTTTGCATCAATTCGAGGCATGTAAAGGAATTATATAGAGAATTGTTGAAATGTGTTCAACCCACTTACAAACAATGACTAATAGCATATGGTTTGCATCAATTGGAGGTATATAGAAAAATTATGATGAAATGTGTTGAAACCACTTATAAACCATGAATAATAGCATGTGGTTTTCATCAATTTGAGGTATGCAGAAGAATTATGGCTAATCATGCTTAGACTACTTACAAACCATGACCAATAATATATGGTTTTCATAAATCCTAGGTATGTAGAAGAATTATGGTGAAATGTACCCAAACCACTTACAAACCACATACGATATGTCATAGTTTGTAAGTGGTTTGCATATAGTTTTGAATCAATATGAGGTATATAAAAGAATTATATAATGAATTGGTAAAATGTGCTCAACCACTTATAAACCATGACAAATATCCAAGGTATGTAGAAGAATTATGGTGAAATGTGCTCAAATCACTTATAAAATCTTGACCAATAGCATATGGTTTTCATAAATCCAAGGAATGTAGAAGAATTATTTTGAAATGTGCCCAAACCATTTACAAACCAAATGTTATTTGTCACACCCCAACTTCAATGGTGCGACGGTCCTAGGGCAAGGGTAGGCTTAAGGCCAGCATAAACCCGTAGAATCCCCATATCCTGGTCTCATACACATTTCATATTTACATCATATATGATTATCATTAAAACATTCATTTCTAAGATTCATATAATCACCATTCATACATATATATGTTTATCATAAAGGAATTTCCACTTGTTCCTTACTGATCAAAAGGTACTTCCCACATCATTAAGGAGCAAGGGTAGCCCAATCATAACAATTTAGACATCAAAATATTATCATCCTCAACATCTAACTACGGAGCTCTAGAGCATACTCCCAATACATACAGTATCATAATACAATTCAATGAATATATATAAATCAAAATAATTACAATGGAGACTTCTTGGAGGAATGAATCAAGAAGCTCGATCTTCTAGATTAGCTCCCTCACGACCTACACTATCACCTGAAATCCACAGAAGATGAGTGAGACTTCAACTCAATAAGATATGAACATGCAATATAATGAAAGATATATCAATCCAAAGAACATGGGTAAGAAAAATTTCATATGGTTATGCTTACAAGAACAGAAGTGCTCACAATTGAATAGCACTATCCAATTACATGGTAGAACTGCAGAGTGCATCAGTAGCCTTGCTACCTATCACAACAGAGCGCATCGGTAATCCTTGCTACCTTATCTCAAACGCATGCTTGGCCAGGCATACGCCTAGAGCTCATGGTCCCCTCTAGGTGGAACACTGATAAAAACCTTATCAGCTAGATTCCCAAAGTGCACAATGGACCAATGAATTTACTCTCATTGGGAAGAGCGTTCTATCCATAGGGTCATACGGTTGCAATCTCACAAGAAACATATTGGTCACAAGACCATCAACATATAATATAAATTGAATTAAGTTAACAAATAGGTTTCATATGAACTTGATCCAAGGAAAAATTGACCAAGTCATTTACAATATATATACATGGTAATCACAAGAAACAATTAGTCATTTTAGTTTGAGAATATCGTGAAATTTCAATTTGATAGCTCAGAAATACAATATTATATAACATGTGAATCATATATGTGAACATTAGGAAAGCTTGGACAAGTCATTTCAAAGAAACAATATGCATATGCAATGGTCATACTTACCTCAAAGCAATTTACTCTCAGTTACTTGTTTAATAAAAAATTCTCCTTTAATTTATTGAATCCTCTTCTCCTATGAAAATTCCCAAAATTCTCACAATTAGGGTTTCCTCAATTAATAATACATAATAAAGTTCCTTAAAATTTTAACCATCTTATAATTTTTATTTTTGATTTCCAACATCAATTTAATTCATCTCTTAAGAAAATCTGAATTTTATTACAATTTACTGTTCACGCCACTATTTATGATAATCCATAAATTTTGATTTCTCCTACATTAATTATAATTAATAACCTTAAATACTTGTAATAAGTCCTATATGCCCATAATAAACTATCATAACTACCATACTTTATTAATCTAAAAAGAGAATGACATTTGAAGAAAAATTACCTTATTTCTCCAAAACTAATTTCCTCGAAAATCTGCTTTGCAATTGAAGGTTAATGCCTTAGAATATGATAATTTAGTGATTTAATGCATTAATTTTAAGTATTAATGCATTAGAAAATAAATGAGAAAAATTTGAGAAAAACGAAGAAGAACGTAGAAAAGAAGAAGAAAAATCGTGAAAAAAAAATAGCTACTGAGCATTTGGTTAAATAGGCTACTGCCTCTCAGATCCGCCTCGCCAGCTCGCCTCTCCAATCCGCTCCGGCAATACCACCTCGCATAAACCAGCTCGCAACTACCACTTCGCATATGCCACCTCGCCAAACTCTCTTCGCCTATTTCCATCTCGCATATGTGACCTCGGCAATGCCTCTTCGCCAATCTCTCCTCGCCTATTTCCACCTTTCATATGCCACATCGGCAATGCCACCTCGCCAATTGCCACCTCGCCAATTCCACTTCGCTAATTGTCATCTCGGCAATCCCACTTCGCCAATTCGCCTGCTCGCATTGCCGGCTCGCAAATGCCACCTTGCATTTACCGGCTCACAATGCCTATTTCACATAAATAGCAGATTCTGCCAAACTAGACCCCTTTCTCATCAACTCATACTAAAACAGCTCGCAATTGAGCTACAGACATTCAAACTCCCTAATATTTTTTTGTCACTTAAAATAGACACTCAGTGGTCCAACATATCCAAAATTCAAATTAAAAGGATATCTACACAAGTTATGGTGAATTTCTAAATTTTACCTTGACTTTACTGCCCAAAATCATCTGGACATGTCTGATTCCTTACACTCTTAACTGAGCTATACTTATCCAACTCCCCTAAAATTTTACATCTAATAACATAACACACAAAGAAACATTTCTCATGTTTACACTTTTGGCTCATTCAGCCTCAATCATTCCCAGAAAAATTAAACATTCTCAGATTCCTGCAAAAAATAATGAATCAAACAGGTCCTGTTCAAGGAGGCATATCTCTTTTCAAACACTGAATTTTACAGAACCGCTTTACAGACTTAAATATGAGATATAAATATACAACTTTTATGTTTTATACTTTACCAAATTATTCCTTTAAAATCATACAATTAGCCTCACAAAATCCTCCCTGCATATAAAATTTCTGGATTCCTCAAAATATTTTTATATCCTCAATCAATTCAACAAACATACAATTAATAAAATAACAAAAAAAAAATGACAGATATTATAGTCGTATGTATGGACTATCATTTAAACCGATATTCAACGACGAAACTCCAACGAAAATATGTTCCAAATATAATATCTATAAAAGATATAATTTAAACAATATAAATGTTTTTAAAAAAAACCGATCCTATAAATTTTTCACATTAATGTCAGTATAGATGTGTACCTATAAAATGAAAATGCAACCGCTTATCCATTTTGGTTTGTCTAATGTGTGATGAGTACTTTGAAATATTCATACTCCATTTAATAGTCCATTGAGTGCATACATTGCCCAGTTGAAGGAGGCAACATCCGACAAATGATTTAGTAGTCGAAGTTCCATCGCACTTACATTCAGACTGGTAGATGGGTTAACCAATGAAGATAAGGCATACAATAAAAACTTAGCCTTAAATTCTTCATTTGGCTCTAGTGCTTCCAACTCCATACACAAATCCTGTGAGCGAATAACCCCTTCATTCAACTTGTACTTCTGACGCACCTCTTCTCTAACGACTTCTTCAAGGTCATCAATGTTACGGCCTTGTGATTTAAATCCCATAATTCTCTTTACATCTACCAAGTCTAGCTTTAACTTGCAGCCATGCACACAAAGTTCAGAGGTAGAAAGATCAAATCGCTCCACCAGATCTTCGATCAACTTATTCCGTAGTTGGTGGGTTGGTATATGTCGGAGACCTTCAAACCGAAGGGATTTAACAATTTCCTTTTTATCATCCGAGAATAAAGAGACAAGAAGAGAAAATTTATTGACATCACAACGAGAATATAAATATCCCTCAACATAAAAAAAATAATTAATAATAGTTTTAAACATCCGTTTCCAAATAATATGGATGTAAAAATGGTATTCCAGTCTTACATGATTATAAATCTTCTTATTAGTAAATAAAAGTACCTTGGATAATGGAATACCAGTTGATTGCTCTTCATGTTTCTTTTTTTTATTCACTTTCTTTGTTACCATTCTCTTCCTATGAAATTTAAAGAATAAGATAAATTACATTAAAATCATATGAATGCATTAAGAAAAAATAAATAAAATCATCCTTTCAAAAATTCAATTTATTACACCTTTTGCCAATGAAAGGAACTGCAACATTCTCCTTAGCTACAATAATATTTATATCTGAATTTTGCTGATCATCGGCTTTCATTCTACAAATATGCAAAATATTTCAAAATTTGCTACTCATAATTTCTCAAAGACAATTTTTTCTGAAATCGAGAACCAACCTACAACACAATAAGATTTTTCAAGATAAATAAAAATATAGGATTTATATATACTTAAATAATTTATGAATTAATTCAATTATATACAATAAATTATTAAAGAAATTAACATAAGATAACTAAGTAATATTAAGAAATAATATGCTCAAAACCTATCCTAATTCACACATATATTTCTATATTCGTTCTTTATCTAGCCTTCTAGTTTTAGAATTGTTGAAACAGATGAGCTTGCCCACATACAAATCATAAACTTAATATCATAAATAGACATGTTTGGAATACACTTATTAATGTTTGTTCAATATCTATCTACTAAATCATAAACTTAGTAAGTTTTACTTGAGGAAAACTCAAGTCACCCTAGCACACACTGGGTTTCATTTTCTTCTAATGTGCTTTGCCACTTTGTCTATTGTCTTCTACTCTTCTCTATTAAAAAATTCATTACAACATGAGAAAGACGATAATGAATATAAAGGAGATCGCCAAAAACCATAATAAAGAAGAGATTTATGCAATGCTTCAGGAGTGCTCTATGGATCCCAATCAAACCACTCAATACAAGCAAAAGGGTTTCAAATTCTATATTCCAATAACTAAAAGCATTAAAATTCATTCAATTTTCCTCATTGTCTCACAACCAAACACTATAAACTCATATCAAAAACTTCAAATAAGGAAAGATCCAATAAAATCCAGTAATGATCATGAACCTACCAACCAACAAATATTAAAAACGTAGATAATAATAAAAAACAAGTAAATAAAAATAAAACTTACCAAAAGAGAATGAAAGATTCACTAACCCAAAATTTCAGATACAATATAAATACAATGCAGAGTTGAAACTGTTAAGATTATAAAAGAAAAGCATACCTTGAATAGTAACCAAGGAGTGAAGTTTTAAATGTTGAAAGAGACCACAATGCAAATGAGATAGATATACACTCAAAGTTATATAGTGTATATAAAAATAAACGTAATAAAGAAGTTAAAAAAAAAATTAATTGTAACCTGAATTTTATGCCCGATGGAGGATAGAAGAGGTTAATTTGTAGCAGCTGTAGGTCTAAGGAGCGAGGCCTGCACCGAAATTGAATATCGGCAACACCTTCTACTTGATCTGCAACAAGACACGAAAGAGACAACCAAATTAGTATGTGCCCTAAACTACAAGACTTAGGAAACGAGTAAGAGAAACCCTAAGAAAAGAAAGAAAAAACATATCACAAAGAGGAAAAAATATTTCAAAGCAGGAGAAGGGGTAGCTCTGAAAAATAAGAAAACTAAAAGAAAATGAGAGAGAGAGAGGAATAAATATGTTTGAAATTGGTTATTTATTTTACTGGTAATCAGTTCACATTTGCCTATTTCCAAAATCTAATTTTATTTTTCAAAATCAAGTAACCGTTACTTTATATTTTCTCAAGTAACGATAGCACACCGCCGATCTTTTTTTTCAATTAGTTATCATCAAATACAGTTTAGAAAGGAATTTAAGGATATATAGTTTTGACAACAATCATTTTAATGTTATGATTGGTCGTCTAGCTAATAATTCAAGTTATTCAACCCTAACTGTTAAGATTTTATTTACCAAGAATACAACATTTGAAACTTCAAATCTAGGCAACTGTGCTTGCATGTAAAACAACAATATTTAATTATATTACATATGTTGAAGATTTTACACTGGATGTCTTGTGTTTTATTGGTTATATACATTAAATAGTTATTATGAAGATTTGAAAAGAAAAAAAGACTAAAGGCTCAAATGATGTATCGTCTCATTGGCATTAGTTAGCTTATTATTTATGCGAAAAAGATGCAAAATGTTTCACCTTACTTATATAATAAAATAAAATGAAAAAAAAAAAGATAAGGACTGAAACCATTCCTAAATAGTAATTTATTGTGGCAAATATCAATTCAGACATTTCTATAGTGAATATCAGGTAATTAATGTTTAAATTACATAATAAGTAATTAACTCTAATATAATCGTGTAATCCAATTAAAATCTTGGATGTAAAATGATTGGTTTTGTTAGGAAAGG
>CANXYC011198129.1:0-15876 GCA_948193065.1 Aleurites moluccanus
AGCACCTCAATTAAGGAGCTTACCCGGTACAATTTTCAATCGGGTTTATTTTTCCATCAAATCTTCAAATAAACTAAATAACACCATTTACATTCACTTAAATCATTTTCTACTTCTAAATATGGTGATAATTCCATAAGACCTTGAAGGGCTGCAAAATGACCATTTTGCCCCCAGTTCACAAAATTTCAAGTTTCTTCCAATTTCTTCCTAACAGCCTTTGATGTACTTTTACATGTGTAAAACTGTCTAAAACATGTATATTCATCCAATTTAAGCAATAACATGCATCATTCATAACATATAAATAAATGAAAAACCCCTTAGGTTTACCGCTTTATAACTTGGGTTTTAAGCCTTTAAGCTAGGGTGTTACAAATTAGGTTAATTTGATGTTAGTAGGATTGGGTAAATGGTTTAATTGCATCAAGTGATGCATTAAGCATTTTTGCCCAATTTTCAAACCCTAAATCAAAGTTATGTGGTTGGATTTTATGTAAATAAGTTAGGATGTGTAAATTGAGTATAGAATAAGTCAATTGGATGTTTATTAGTGATTAATTGACGTTCAAATTATTATAGAAAATTCGATTGAAGAAAATCACCGATTTTGGCCTATAGCGAGAATTTGAGGAATTGGGTAACAAAGCAATTTTGCTAGGTGATTTGGAGTGATAGGTGAGTCTTTTATGCATCATTTATCATGCCTAAATTGTTAAAACGTCAATTGTAATCCATATGTGAAAAGGCCATTTTGGCCGAACCCTAATTGGCATAAATTGCTTGATTTTTGTTCTTAGTTTTGGACTTGTTTTCCATGCCAAATTGATATGCTTGATGAAGATTATTGAGTTGTGATTGTTGCCTATGAATTGCTTTCAATGTTTATGTTTATTGATAATTGGGGTAATGTCAGTGTTGCACCAAAATCATGCCGAAAAATCTGTAGGCCAACCATTAAAATGCCACCGTCGCTAATGACAATGGCATGCTAATTGCGTCAACTTTTTGGCCGTAAATGACCAATTTATGTTTGTTCCCATTATTGGTTGCTAGACCTTTGGTCATCATTTTATCAATTATTATTGATGTCTTATTGACATTATGCTCATTCAATTGATTACTGATGAGTTATCGATACTTGTCGATGCCAGTGTTTTGAAATGGTATCTATTGATGTGTTTATTGATTCTATTGATTCCGAGGTGATTTGACAGAGCTACCATTCCGATAGGATAGTGAATTCATACTGTTGGCTTTGTGCACAATGTATTGTTTAATACCCTGTACTAGGAAGGGATGTCCTAGTCATAAGACTTGATCCGTCTTATGTTTATTTATATATATACATATATAGTGATTTGTGCTTGACACATTTCTATATATTTCATGGCTCTATATCTATCATTTTCATCTTGTCCATGTGATATGTACTTCATTGATGTGATTGTTTACTTACAGTCATATTCTGTACTTGATTATGTATTACAGATATTCCTGAGCAGATTAATTCATTTATGTCATCTGCCTATTGTTTATTGATATTCCATTATCCATTATATTGGTCAATGCATATTAGATTCACTGAGTATCATATATGCTCACCCTCTCACTGTTTACCCTCTCAGGTGCAGAGTAGGAGGCAAATTCCTGGTTCTTGTTTCTCTAAGGAATTCTGCAGTCGGTTAAAGACAGTGTAATTAATTTAAACACTGTAACTTTATATATGAATATTAGATGCTCCATGGATATTATATAATGGTATAGACAGATTGTTTATGTAAGTGTATGAGATATTTTGAAGTATAAATGTATAAGATTATGGAAGTTACAGAATGATTGACAGAGTTACAAAAGGAATAGTGTATATGTGAATGTATGATTATAGACTGATGTGTAATTGATAATAGATGATTTCCGCTGCAATATTGTGATTGCATTGTAGTGAGTTATGGGTTTTACGGGTGCCAATCGCCTCGGCATCTCCCGTACCCTAGGACCGTTGCGGCCTGCGAGCGGGTCGTGACAACATTATGGTACAATGCCTTTCGATCGATACACATGAGTTTACTTGTCAATCAGTGTTAATACATTTCATTAATCATGTATCGATTTCTTTTCTTGATACAAAGGTAACAATTAACAATAAATATCATGGTATACGGTTAAACATTTGGTATGCGTACTTTTGGAAGCAATTTGGGTACATGACCAATCAAATACAATATCATGATTCGGGTTATTCAGGATTTCAATGTGAACAAATCCAATAGGCATTTCAAATTTCAATAATAATAAATGGATATGGCTCATTTTAATATTTAGGAAGATCAAATAATGATCAACAATAGCAAAGTAGCTTTTAATCAAGAAGGAAACATGTTCATTAGGTTAACATATCAAGGCATGAATATGATGTATACATTACTCACCTTAACTTATGACTTGAACATTTTCCTTTTTCCTTTATCTTTGATTCTTTGCCTTATTTCTTATGGTACACATCACATATCTTATTCATTCTTGACTCTACATATCAAATTAATTTCCATTTAGATACTATTTAACATAAAATTACATTACTTATACTTATTTTAAAGAAATTCTCAAGAATTTCCAAATTACTAAGGTTTTTCTATACAAAATTCTTTACTGGCAGCCTTCTCTCTACACTAATCCAATTGTTTCAATTCTTATTCCTACTTAAATTAGACATATTAAGCTTTAACATATACAAAATTTACATTAATCCCATTGATACACAATTTATGATGTCAATTTAAACTTAACCTTATAACTAGTCCTGCTACCCTGTATTCTGCCTGCAATCCTATTCTGGTAGTCTATACTGTTTTATCACATAACTCAATCTATATTTATCCAATTACTGCAATTATTTTTCCTATTGAAAATAGACATATAATATTATAACATATCCAAATTTTAGAATATTTGGATTACTGCATAATTATTAGTGAATTTTCAAAGTTAAATTACTGTTTTAAAATCTCTTTCTAGACTGACCCTGTTTCTAAATCTATAATTAATTCCTTGCTCATTAAATTACAAAACCATTTTATAAAAATTTATATAACATATAAATGAACATCTTTAATGTTTAATACTTTATCTAATTCAGAATTTGAGGTCCTCATATTAATATAATTCAGTAACCTATGTTCTGTTTATCAGTCAATCTGGGCAGATTATAGTCATGACCTAATATCTCATAAACCAAAAATGCAATTACTAAACCCTTTTTCAATATTATATATAAGATATAAATGAACAATTTTTATGTTGGACACTTCTTCTAATTCTGTCTCTAACTGTCTTTATAATAAAAGTGCAGTAGCATTTTCTATAAAACCTAAATCCAGGTCAGTCACAGTTTTTACTCAATAACTCTTTCCTTACTTCAAATTTTACAAATTTCTTTTACATTAATATAATTAACATGTTTATCTATAACTTTTATGTTTTAACTAACCTCAAATTCATATATTAAAAATTCAAAGTTTAAACTATAATCTATTGCCTTAACACAGTTTCAGAATCCCCTTTAAACCCTAGTCCATTCTTTACCCTTTTTGCTCAATAAACTTAATTTTCTACTTAATCAAACTATAACACACTCAAATTCAATTAAAAATTTAGGTTTAAGATTCATACCTCAAATTAAACAATTGTATTTCATCCTCTTTTGCTCCATCAAATTGCTTGAATACAAGTTTTCTTCTATCTTTCTTCATCACTCTTCTTCCTTCTTCACTTCTCTTAACTTGGTTTGATTTCTATAGAACATAAAGCAATAATAATTTTTTTTCTCTCCTATTCTAATGGTGGTTCGACGACCTATTTCTCAATAGCTATCCATTTCCTTTTCTTTTATATACTCCATACATATAAGACAATATAAATATAAAAAAATTATGAAATTCTCTAGAATTTTGCTTATTTGTCACCTTTTTAATTAATTGATAAATCAATTGATTATTTGCCATAAAAAAACTTCTCTTCACCCATCATGGCTGGCCACCTAGCCTTTCTTCTAGAATGGGTGGATCCCACAACTTTGTTTAATTGCACTTTGGCCCAAAATTTTCCTTATTTGTATTTGACTCCAAAACTTTCTATAATTTATTCTGTCTATTTTGTTTGAATGCAACCTCAAGTGTGGGAAGTGAAATACCTTATTTTAAATTGTTCTATCATTTAAAAATAATTCTGGGTCATTTCTGGATCTCAGACAGTGGATTTTCAAAATTTCCTCCAAAATTGCCATAAATTACGATTTTGCCATTACTCTTATTTTCAGTATTCCAAAATATTTTTCAACTCTTTATTTTCACCATAATTTCACATAAAATTAACTAACTTAATCCCCCTAGATTTGGGTCAGAAATTCTTAAATTAGCCGAACTGCTATTTCTCCGGCAGTGTAATTAACACTGGTTTTTTACAGGACAGTATTTCAAAAGTGGCTCGGTTGAGTCTCAAAAATTCCTGAATATTACACTATCATTCTCTGCAGATTTTAATAATCGATTGAGCCTATTTATACTTAAATTAATATTATATCCGTTACTATAGTCCGTTATATCCATTATGTCTTCTGTACTTCCTCAATATTCATTGCTCGGTCTGCTGGGATTTTACACTCTACCCCCCTTTAATAAAATTCATCCTTGAATTTTTTTATCCAATAATACAATCATCGATAGATGTATCTTAAATAGTCTCCAATTATCTTTGCAAATAATTTCTCTATATCGTTTATCATCTTACTTAGACTAATTGCCAAATTCCATAGTCTTCTTATCATTTACGCTATTCCATAATTTTCATATCATTTCTTATCAGTATACGATCTATAATCCATAGACATTTGATAATACAGTACTTAGACTTTTAATATACTATACCTTAATATTTTCAATCACCGTATCGACATCATTGCATTAATCTTTTATTTTTGTACATTATCACTTTGACCATTCACTTATTTCCCATCAGCATATTCCCTAAATTTTAATAAATAATAACTTAGTATTTATTTTCTTAGGTTTGAACCTCAATAATTAGTTAAGTATACCATTATAGGGACTATTATTATGTCATTTACTTCTTATTTTACTTAATTGTGATAACCTGTATCTATTATTTCATTACAATCATATTCTTAACTTTTTCACTATTCTATGCCTCAATAACTTCATATTCTCTATTATTTGAAATCATCCATCATACTTACTCAGCATCATTGCACTCATTCTATCATTCATTCATTTATAATAACATTATTCTTATTACGCTATTACTTATAAAACAAATTTAAAGTTGATACTAATGTAGTAAATATCAATTTATTATATACTGATTCAATCTTCACTTTCAATTCCAATTCACTTTCAATTTACTATCATTTTTATCAATTTTCAATACTTCTTTCTGTATTACAACATATTTATACACATATATATCTAACTAGAAGATAAAAATCATAATGGATAATGTTGATAGCATGACTAACAGATGACTTCAAATGACGAGACAAAAATCATATGCTCCATGGTATACTTATTAACTCATTGATACGTATGACACATATTCTAAACCTTTAGCTCTGATACCACCACTGTCATGTCCCGCTTTTGGAACGTGACGGTTCTAGAGCATGGGTAGACCTAAAGTCACTTAAAATCCATAGAACCCATGAACAATCCAGTTATCAATCATTCAATCAATCTTAACTCATTCATTAATGCTTAAATCCCATTTATTACGTATAAAATTTACATAAATTTTGCCAGAGTTTTCTTTGTAATTTTAATGTTATTCCAGACCCAAAATCGGGTCTTTAAAAAACTACACAGCCTGCACTAAAATTATTTTTACACTCTCAATAATTTGCCATCCTTATACCCTCAACTTCATAGTTTCATAGATATACATAGCACTTCTAAATCTCTTTTAAAACATGTGAATTTCATTTTAGCTTTTTTTAGTATCACTGTCATTATTACTTCACTATCATTGTCATTATCAAACATTAAGTATTACACTATACATTTTGAATGCCACTGAAACGTCAGTTAATTCAATGTTCATACATCATTATAGTACTTAATCACCTATTTACACTCAGTACCATAGAGCTTTATAAGTTAACACTTATTGCCTTTAGAAAATAAAATTCTACCTCGATGTACTTGACATTCTAAGTCGAAAAAGAAACTGACTTGGAATCAGCCTCCTCTATCTCATCCCTGTAAAAATTATAAACCACAATAGGGTAAGTATAAAATATTCAGTGAGCATGTATACATCATTAAACAGGCGATATAAGCATATGATAACCAATAATAACAATGGTAGTTAAGTATCAATAATTACAATGAATGGATATCAATATATCCATTTTTACTTGTCAAGGTTAATTAATTTGCATACCAAATATCTTTGGAAGTTTCGAACTGATAACAATCAAATCAATGATAAATAATAATCGATGAAAGAATGGCCATCAATGGTAAGCAATAAGATATAAACTTGGAATCAATGAACAGGTAAACAATACTTGTATCATTTAAATAAGACAGATAAAAGCCATGAAACTCGTATCACATGTATCAATCATGTATCAATATACATAAGATTGATAAGGTCTTATGTCTAGGTGTAATACCCTAGAAAGTCATATCTTATATGCATGATCTAATTCTCAGTATGTGATTCAAAGTATTGAAATGATGAGAAATAATTTTAGAGACATAGTTAGAAAGCGAATAAAATACTTTTTCGGAAATAGTCGGTATCAGAAACACTGTCGAGAAAATAGCAGTCCGGGCAACAGTTGAATTTCTAATTCTGACTAAGGGTAAAGGATCACATAAATGCATGTGTAATTATGGTAAAAAGAAAGAGGTGAAAAATATTTAAGAACACTGAAAAAGTAAGTGATGGCAAAACCATAAATAAATGGAACTTCGAGGAGAATAGTAGAAATTGGACTGTCTGGATTTCAGAACGGCTCTGAAACTATTTTTATAAATAAGTATAAATTAAAATAAGACTTTTGAATCCCCATTTTGAAATCCAATTTTCAACAGAATTGTCAGAATAAATTACAGAAGAAGTTGGGATCAAAGTATGAATACTTGAATGTTTAAGGACTAAAGTGTAATTTGCTAATCTTAACTTAATATATAAGCAACATTTAGCATTTTTTTTTTGTTCTTGTTCTTCTTCTTCTTCTTCTTCTTCTTTAGTTGGTCGAACCTCCTCCCTTATTTATCCCTCAATTTTCAAGTTCTTTCTTAAGGAAAAATCATAGAAAACATACAATCAACCATAGTTCTTCCATTTTCTATCTTAGTTTTGCTTGGAACTTAAAGGAATTCAAGGGATGTTTGGCAAATTGATTTCGAGTTCACCATCCATTTGAGGTAAGGAATTATTTTGTTTGAATTTATGGTTTATTTAGATGATTTAGAGATTGATTAGAATGGGTTTGGTGGTTAATTGCATCAATTGATGCATTTAAACCATTTTCCCTCTTTTACAAACCCTAATTGAAGTTGTTTGTTATGGCTTGTTGGATTGGTGCTAGTTTATGATATTTAAGCTAACAATATGTTAATTGAAGGCTAATGGATGATTAATTGGTGGTTATTTTATTGTAGAAAATCAAGTTACCCATAGTTATGCATATTGCCTCATTTGAAGATTTTGATGGGAAATCAATTTTCCAAGCCAATTTGAAGTGTTAGGTGAGTCTTATATGCATCATTTAACATGCCTATATCATTGAAATGTTGATTGGAAACCATATGCACATTGATTACTGATGCCTTAGCTAGGAAGGGTTCTGGTCTTAGCCATAAGACTTGATCAGTCTTATATGTACTGGTACTGATATGACTGGAGACTGTAGTCCATACTGTTCTGGCCCTTTATTTGTCTCTCCATATTGCACCTTTTCCTTTGATATGACTATTGACCATTCTGTCATTTTTTGATATAGATTTTGTAATATGATTATATTAACCGATTGTCATTATTGTTACCATTTAGGATTTATCCAAATCATATTCATTGGTGATGCATATTAGATTCACTGAGTATCTTATATACTCACCCCTTTTTATTGTCTTCCATTTCAGGTGCTGAGTAGATGTAATACCCTAGAAAGTCCTAACTCATATGCATGATTTAATTCTCAGTATGTGATTCAAAAGTCTTGAAATGATGGAAAATAATTTTAGAGACACAGTTAGAAAGTGAACTAATTATTTTTTCGGAATTTGACGGTGTCACGAACACTACCGAGAAATTAGCTGTTTGGTCAACAGAAGAATTTTTGAACTTGACCAGGGGTAAAAGTTCACCTTAATGCATGTGTAATTTTGGTAAAAAGAAAGAAGTGATAAACAATTAGGAACACTAAAAAAGTAATCAATGGCAAAATTGTAAATAAAATGAACTTTAAGGTGAATAGTGAAAATGAGTCTGTCTGAGTTACAGAATGACTCTGAAATCATTTTTATAAATAAGTATAAATTAAAATAAGCTTATTGAATCCCCACATTGGAATCTAAATCCTGACAGAATTGACAGAATAAATTACAGAAGAAGTTGGGGTTAAAACTTAATTACTTGGAAACTTAAGGACTAAAATATAATTTGCCAATTGATTTTTGTATATAAGCTAACACTTAGCCATTTCCCCCATCTTCTTCTTCTTTCTTGTTGTTGGATGAACCACCTCCCATCTCTTCTCCTCCATTTTTAGGCAAATTTCCTTAAGAAAAACTATAAAAAACCTAACTCTAACTAGTGTTCTTCCATCCTCCATCTTTAGATTACTTGAAAACTCAAAGAAATTCAAGGAATTTGGAAGGGGAAATTTTGGTCACTTCACTCCATCAAGGTAAGGAATTAAGTTGTTTGTTTTTATGGTTTAGTTAGATGATTTTAAGTTTGAATTGAATGGGTTTTAGGTTAGATTGCATCAATTGATGCATTTTGGTAGAAAACCCTAATTTGCCTAACTTGTTTGAAGTTATATGCTTTAGCTATGTTAATTAGAGTTAGTTTATGTTAATTGATGTTAGATTATATTAATTGGAGACTATTAGGTAACTAATTGATAGTTAATTTTATGTAGAACACAAAGATTGTCAAAGTTGCTCATATTACCTTCTTTGATGAAATTGAGTGGAAATCAATTTTTCAAAGAATTTGGAAGGCTTAAGTGAGTCTTATATGCATCAAATAACATGCCTAATACCTTATATTGATCATTGGAATTCATATGAAAAATCTTTGTTTTGGCCGAACGGTTTGATACTATTTATGGCCTTCATTTTCTTTGATTTTTGCCTTGAATTCCTATGCCATTTTGATCCATTTTATGTTCTTTAATCTTGTTTATTTGATACCTATTGTGTTGTTGCCAATGTGGTTTGTTATTGATTGAAATGGGCAAGCCAAACTTGCACCAAAACCTAACCTATTGGCTTGGCAATTTATGCCCACCAAGTGTTTGATAAAATGCCTAGTTATTTTTGCCTTGGCCTATTGCTTTGTATTCCATAGGCCTACCATTTGAATGCCATCGTTGCCAGTGACATTGGCATGCCAATTAGCCTATCAATTTCCTTTGCTAAACTAACCTTTGTTCCATACCTTTGTTGATTACCATAACCCTTATCATTGATTGCATATTGTATATTGCAATGCCATTGATTCAAATGCCATTTAATTTGAAAGATATTGAGTTTAATGCCATTGATGATACCATTGTCACATAATGGTGTCTTTTGATATGATGATCACTTGTATTGACCTAAATGTGGTTTGACAGAGCTGCCGCTCCGACAGGGTAGTGGGTACATACTGTCGACAATATGCATATTGATATAGATGCCCTAGCTGGGAAGGGTTATTGGTCCCGGCCATAGGTCCTGATCAGTCTTATGCTTACTTGATATGTGATCGACTATGTGATTACACATAGTTTATGTGTTTCAGGGCCCTATGTCTGTCTTACCATATGATTTCATGCCTTTGATATAACCATTAATATTCCTGTCAGTTTCTGATACTGATTCTGTAAACCAACATAATTGATATTGTTCCATTGTTCCTTTATCATTATATACCATTGTTCCATCCTATTTGACTTATGATGCATATAGATTCATTGAGTATCTTATATACTCAACTTTTCTTTATTTAACCATTTCAGGAGAGGAGTAGACTGTAGAATCCCATCTTCTATCATCCAAGGATTTCTGCTTGCTGTCATTTGATATATATATTCTAAATTTTGTATTTTGATGTTCATAATCTAGCTGCTCCATGGGCTATGTATGAGATAGTTAGGATATGAACATTTATATGTCTGTGATGATGTTTTATGATATATAATGATAATATGAGATGTGATAATAATTACTACAGCCATCAGCACTAGATTACATAAAGAATTGCAAATTGACAGAATAAATAGTAACTAAGTAAAATGAATAATTAATTCTGGTTTATGGATTATCCATGTGATACTAGGTTCTATGGGTGCCGGTCGCCATTGGTATCTCCCGTATCCTATGACCATCACTATCCGAAAATGGGTATTGATAGAGATGGTATCAGAGCTCTAGGTTACAGATAGTGGAGTTTTAGGTTATAGATGAATAGTACCTGAATTACAGAAGAATAGTGACTAAGTATAGAAAAGGGTAGAATTAAGTATACCATGGAGCATAGGATGTCCTTTGTCGTCTTTTGCTGTTATCGTTTATTATATATTATTATTCTGCGTTTCTGTTATATTCTGAGTATGTTTCCATTTTTCTCGACAGATTACAGAGATGTCCGATGATAGGGACCGAGATACCTGTCAGGTAGATGTTGCCTCTAATGAGTCCTTGGTGAGGGAGATTTCAATTTTAGAGGGTCTGTCTAGATCCCGATGGACTACAAAGGATACAGAGAGGGGCGACGATCCCTGGAGAGTTGAGACGATGAGGGGGTTGATGGAGTTACACAGGGATATAGCTGATTTGAGGCGGGAACGTCAGAATGTACTACCACCGCCAGTTCTAGCAGCAGTGTCCCCACCTGTAGTACCAGAGGCAGTACTAGTTGCACCGGCTCCTGTGCAACCAGGAGGGGTTCCTGGGGAGCATACTGTACAGGGAGGCCGTAGAGTTATAGAGGAGGGTGGTGTATCCATGTTTAGCTTTTTGAAGCTAAACCTGCTGGAGTTCAGGGGTGACAGAGGCAGTGACCCGGTAGATTTTCTGGAGTAGGTAGAGAAGGTAGTTAGGAGAATACCTTGTTCTGAGTTAAGAGCATTTGAGTTGGTGGGATTGTTACTGAAAGGGAAGGCTTGGACTTTGTTTTCGAGGAGGTTGAAGCCCAGGTTATATGCAGAGCATCTACCCTCATGGGCTGAGTTTCGACAAGGTCTGATAGATGAGTTCATAACTGAGGGGGTGAAGTGTCAGGACTCACTTTTGGGCCGCGACGATCCTAGGACACGGGTAGACTTAAGGTCACCGAAAACCCATAAAACTCATGAATAGTCCATTTATCAATCATGCAATCAATATTAATTCATTAACCAATACTTAAATCCCATTTATTATTTATAAATTTTTACAAAAAGTTTGCCAGAGTTTCCTTTATAATTTTAATGCTATTCCCGACCCAAAATCGGGTCTTTCATAAATTACACAACCTGCACTAAAAATTATTTTTACACTCTCAATAATTTTCCATCCTTATACCCATAACTTTACAGAGCAATAATCATACATGGCACTTCTAAATTTCTTTTAAAACATGTGAATTTTATTTTATTATATTTCAGTATCACTGTCTCTATCACTTCACTGTCGTTGACATTTTCAATCATTATGTATTATACATTACATTTTGAATGTCACTGTAATATTAAATATTTCACTATTCATACATCATTATAATACTCAATCATTCAATTATACATAGTACCATGGAGCTCTAAGAATTGTCACTAATGACCTTTAACAAATACAATTCTACCTTGATGTACTTGACATCCCAAGTTGGAAAAGGAATTGACTTGGAATCAACTTCCTCTATTTCATCCTTGTAAAAACTATAAACCACTATTTGGTGAGTATAAAATGCTTAGTAAGCATGCATACATCATTATATATGAGATATAAGCATATGATAATAAAAGATATCAACGGTAAGCAATAAGATATAAGTTTGGGATTAATGAACAGGTAAACAATACTCGTATCATGTAGATAAGACAGATAAAAGGATGGACTATATGAAAACATACAATCTCCAGTAGTATTAGTATGGACTATATATGAACATAAAGTCTTCAGTAGTATCAGTATTGATCAGTATCAGTAAGCATAAGGCTGATCAAACCCTATGGCCAGGACCATAACCCCTCCCAGCTAGGGCATTAGTAATCAATGTGCACATCTCCGACAGTATATTCCCACTACCCTGTCGGAGCAGTAGCTCTGTCAAATCCACATGTAAATAGGCCAGTGGAAATCAATAACAATATCAAGTATGTATTAAGCACATTTCGGTACAATGGCTTTCAATACACAGGTTTACTTATCAATCAGTACACAATAGGCATTCCAATATCAATAGCAATCAATAAATATGGATAAATTTCAATCTTTAGGAAGATTAAAGAATGATCAACAATAACAAGTGGAATTTAATTAAGAAGGAAACATACTCATTGGGTCAACAAATCAAAACATGAGTATGCATAAGAATGTATACATTACTCACCTTAGCTTATGACCTGAACATTTCCCTTTTTCCTTTATCCTTAATTCTTTGCCTTATCTCTTTGGGTACCCATCACATCTCTTATTTATTCTTGACTCTACATATCCAATTAATTTTCATTTAGATAATATTTAATATAAACTTACATTACTTATATTTATATTAAAGAAAATTCCTCAAATTTCCAAGATACTAGGGTTTTTCTGTGCAAAATTGTTTACTGGCAGCCTGTGTTTCATTACTCATATCTCTCTCTAAAATTTTCCAATTGTTTCAATTCTTATTTCTAATTAAACTTAACATATAAGTTTCTAGCATATCCAAATTTCACATTAAAATCATTACTACACAATTTATAGTGTCAATTTAAACTTAGGCCTATAACCAGCCCTGCTACCCTGCATTATGCTTGAAATCCTATTCTGGTAGATTTTGTTCTTTTTCTAATAACTCAATAAATACTTAACCAATTATTGTAATTAATTTTTCTATTGAAAATAAACACATAAATTTATAATATATCCAAATTTTAGAATTTTTGGATCACTGAACAAGTTTTAGTGAATTTCCAAATTTAAACTACTACTCTGAAATCTCTATCCAGATATGCCCTGTTTTCATACCTATAATTAATTCCGTACTCATCCAATTACAAAAATATTTTACAGTAATTTATATAACATATAAATGAACATCTTTTATGGTTAACACTTTCTCTATTTCAGAATTTAAGGTCCTCATATTAATAGAAATTTATAACC
The DNA here is from genome assembly GCA_948193065.1 of Aleurites moluccanus. NCBI lineage: Eukaryota > Viridiplantae > Streptophyta > Magnoliopsida > Malpighiales > Euphorbiaceae > Aleurites > Aleurites moluccanus. The sequence goes on from CANXYC011198129.1 coordinate 13,587, forward strand.
TATGTTCTGTTAAACAATCAATCTGGGCATATTACACTTATGTCCTAATATCTCATAAAGTACAAATCCAATTGAAAACCTCTTTTACATAATTATATATAATATATAATAAACACTTTTCATGTTGAATGTATCTTCTAATTCTATGTCTATCATTATATACAATAAAAATATAGTAGCATTTTCTAGAAAACCTAATTCCAGGCCAGTCACAGTTGTTACCTAATAACTCTTTCCTCACTTCGAATTTCACAAATTCCTTTCACAGAAGTCTAATTAACATATTTATCTACAACTTTTATATTTTAATCATCTTCAAATTCAGTCATTAAAATTTTGTAATATTAACCAAATATTACTGCCTTAAAACAGAATTCAGAAACTATATAAACCCTAACTCATTCTTTACATTTTTAGCTTGATTACCTCAATTATTTGCCAAATCATGCTATAGAACTCTTAAATACAATTATAATGATAAGTTTATAATCATTACCTTAAATAAAAAATTTTAATCCTACCTCCTTTTGCTCCACCAAAAGCTTGAATATAATTTTCTATTCTATTTTCTTCATAAAGCTTCTTCCTTCTTCACTTCTCTAGCTATTTTTGGTTGATTCTTTGAAAAAATTGGAAGACTTATTTCTATGGTGTTTTCTCCCCTACATTGGTTTGGACACTTCCTTGCTAATAGCTATTTTTTCCTTCTCTTTTTCCATACACCAAATGCCAATTTAAAAGAATAAAAGAAATGAAAAATTCTAGATTTTTGGCCAAATGTCAAATTCTTTTTGGATGGATATTAAAAATCTACAACAAAACTCTTCTTTCTTTATTGTATGGCTGGCCATCACTTATCCACTTCTAGAAAATTTGTTTTAATTCAATTGGTGGATCCCATAACTTTGTTTAATTGTACTTTTGGCCCAGAATTTTCCTTATTTGCATTTTTTATCCCAAAATTTTCTGTAATTTATTCTGTCTATTTTGTTTAGATTCAACCTCAAGTGTGGGGAGTGAAATACCTTATTTTAAGTTGCTCTATCATTTAAAAATAGTTCTTGGTCATTTCTGGATGACGGACTGTGGATTTCCAAAATTGCCCCCAAAGTTTTCTTTATTTACAATTTTGCCATCAGTGTTCCAAAATATCTTTCAACTCTTTCTTTTCACCATAATTTCACATAAAATTAACTTATTTAATCCCCCCAAGTTTGGGTAAAAAATTCTTAAATTAGCCGGACTACTATTTTCCCGGTAGTGTTTTCGACACAGATGATTTCCGAAAAAAATTTGCATTTGCTTTCTAACTGTGTCTCTAAAATTATTTCCCATCATTTAAATGCTTTTAAACTATAAACGGAGAATAAATTCATGCATACAAGATGGAGCTTCATAGGGTATTACAGTTTACCCCCCTTCAATAAAATTCGTCTTCGAATTTTCTCATTCAATACTGTAAACATCGATTTATGTACTTCAAATAATCTCCAATCATCTTTGTAAATATTTTTCTCTATATTACTTATTATCTTACTTAGACTAATTGCCAACTTCCATAGTCTTCTTATCATTAGCGCTATTCCAAAATTCTCATATCATTTCTTATCAATATACGATCTATAATCCATAAACATTTGACAATATAGTACTTAGACTTTTAATGTACTATACCTTAATATTTTCAATCACCTTATCAATATCATTGCATTAATCTTTTATTTTTTTGTACTTTATCATTTCGACCATTAACTCTTTTCTTATGATCATATTCGCTAAATTTCAATAGATAATAGCTTAATATTTATTTACTTATGTTTGCACTTCAATAATCAGTTAATTATATAATTATATGCTCTCTTATTATTCTCTAAGTACTATAACTTTAATTTTGTAACTATCTCTTCACAGTAGTTACATTTCCTAAGTTCACAATATATTACCCATTGTATTTAATCACTATAACATTAATCCTGTCAATAATCTTTCCATAACACTAAATTATACTTTAGTAATTTCATATTTTCACTTTTCATATTCAATCATCATTTACCTTTTATATGTGTCATCCACATCACATGTACTCCACTGTTCATAATTATAACACCTCAACCTAAACCCTATAGAGACACTTAAGGGGGACTTAGGCGGAAATTTTTTCTTTCTTTATAATATGTTCATATGATGTATATATGCATGAAATTGATACTTATGCATGTTATATGACCTAATTTTAGGCATAGAAGTGGTTTAAAGTCAGTTAGGACAAAATCGGGAAATTTTAAATTTT
>CANXYC011198246.1:0-16248 GCA_948193065.1 Aleurites moluccanus
TCTTTAGAGCTCCGCATTGTTATTTTCAATGTCAGGTTTTATTGTTCAGTGGTAAGTCAGGCTTACTACGGGTTCCGGAAACTTTATGCTTTCCCGTTCCCTAGTGCCGGTCACGTGCCCAATTGGGGTTGGGTCGTGACACCAATAATCAATTTTTTTTTTTTTTAAAATTCAAATCTAGAACAAATAAGGTGTAAATAACACTAGCAATATATTTTTCTCGAAAGAACAAAAAAAAACATATCCAAAATAAATAAAAATATGCATGGCAATAAAAAAAATCTACTATTAAAAAGCTTTCTTTAAGAAAAAAACGAAAATGTGAAAAAATAAAGTAAAAGCTTGACAACCATTGAATTAGTGAGGAACAATGATATTAGCAAATCATTAGAGATAGTAATTTGGCAAAAAATAAAATAAAAAGTCAAGAAATAAATCGAAGCGGCTAGGGTTAAAATGGGAAACGAAACAACTAATGATAAAAACAAAGGTAAAAACAAAATAAAAGCATGTGAACAAGTAAGAAGTCGAAAAAACCATAAAAGACAATTAAAATGACATCGTATAAATGAAAAGGGAAAAATATTAGAAGTATGGAAGTAAAATCACTAAAAAATTATATTTTCGAGAATATCAACCAAAAAATTGGCATGGAAAAGTGTAATTATTGGCATACTCACTCTAAACTACACCGTTTTGATGTAGGAAATAGTATCGAAAGGTAAATAAGTAAATCATAAGCCAAAGAAATTTTAAAAGGCATTGATAGAAATAGACAGGAAAATAACACTATTTTACTTAGGCAGCATGAAAAAAAAGACAATTCAATATTTTACGTTTTCAAAATCAATTGAAATAGCACTATTTATCCTATGGTCCGCTTTATATTTTATAATAGATATGGTATGGTGTACATCAACTTTTGTTGGGCATAAAGCTTTTAAGACAATTAAATGAATGCAAAAATGATAATTAAAATTGTTTAAATTATTTTCCTTAAAAATGACAAACATTTACAAAGAACATGATTTATAAATAAGTCTAATTGACTCAAAAGGCATAATATAAATATTGTTTTAGAATTTTTTTTATGAATTATTAACTTTTGTTTTGTTTTATATTTTTATTAATGCAGTGAAAATAATGCTTGATTAATGAAAACTAATAAGAAATATATATTTGACATATATAATTTATTGTTGATTTATATTTTTTTAATATTTTATTGAATATTTGAATGTGGTAAAAGCAATTGAACATTTATATAAATAATAGGGATAGATATGAATTTTTGAATTATCCAACTCAATAAAAAAAAATTTCAAAATTAAAAATTTTACTTATCATTTGACTGTTACTGAATCAAATTTTATCCATAAAAATATTTTAAAACAGTTTTGGATCTCATTATTATACTCTAATCGATATTTAAATAGAACAAAACCGAACCATACAGAAATAACTGAAATATACATATATTGCTAGATATAAAATATAATAAATTTATTATTTTTACTGTTTAATATACTATTAATTGTTAATTCATAATAAATCTTTAAAAAAAATAAGAAATATTAATGTATAATATGTATAAAAAATATATGCATTGAAGAGAAAAAAGTGTAAATATATTAATATACGTATTTAAGAAAAAATATATAAATATATAAAATTTAAAAATATGAGATTATATTCCAAATATTAGTTGATAGAATTTTATCCTAAATAATTTTGATTGAGGATATTATTGAATGGGCATTTCGGTAATTGTAGAAATTGCAAAATTAGGGTTTCCGGAAGGCAGTGTGGTGTTCTTAGCTATATAAGGCGTACCAAATTAGCCATCCCAGCAGTCTGCGAGCGGTAAAGTAAAGCTTCTTAGAGAGAAGGCAAAGGTGAGATAGTGAAATCTATAGATTGGCCTGTGATGCATATAAATTTTGTCCGTACCATCTGATGATTTATTTCATTTGATGCATTAAAAAAATTTGCATATACTGAGGCCTTGCTTCTTTATTTTTTGGAATTTAATTTGTTTTTAAAGAATTTAATTTGTTCATGGAGAGGGCAATGATGATCAAAATCATACCATCAAACTATGAAAGTTCATAAGTGTTCTTATTGATGTTTCATTACTTTCTGAGCCCTTTCTCTGTATTTGATTTATTAAATTTTAGTTAGTTTTGCTTTGAGTATCCTTTGAGTATTTGAAAGGCAACAAATTAGAGTCTCTGATGCACTTTTTCAATAGTGTTTTCAGCGCTGTACGTTGCCAATAGGAATGTGGTGCTGAGATTCTGGCATGGCTTCTATATTTATTTGGGCTTATGCATTCAGATGTTCCCACATTTTTTATAAATTTTATTCAGAATTTTCTTCTCCTTTGATATGGGAGAAATTAGTATTTAAATTCATAAACCCTGTACATGACTAATACATGAGATGGGGAAAATTACTGTTTACATTTTGAATGTGATCATACAATCTGCTTTGTATAAGTAAAGATCAATACAAACTTCTTATCTGTAAAGAATTGTAATGATTGAACCTCAACTCTGATCCTCAGCTTTTCTTTAACCTGTTTTTTAAAATTTAAATTTTGAACTATTTTTTTATTTTTATTTTTAATAAATCATGATTTGAGAAAGGATATAAAAATATCAGTAATAGCAATGACTACAAGTTGATTGAAGAACCCAACTATTTCGGATTGGAAGAGGAATAAGCACAAAAATTTATGTATCTAATTATGTAGGAATTAGTAATTATCTTTTTAATTTAGTAGAATTGTTTTTTATTATGTAGTAAAAAGAAAATATTTACACTTTATCCGGCAATTCCTGTCTAATTACAAAATTTTGTTCTGTGATGGGTTAATTTCTTATCTATATTAAGCTCTAGTCAAGGTGGAAGTGACATGAAGGAAGGTATCTTCTCTGCTAGGAATTGTCAACCCTCACATTGGATGATTAAATCCAAACTCCTCTTCGGCTTTACTTAACAAATCTTGAAATGAAGGCTCGTTTAGATAAGATACTGGAACTACAAATCTTTTCTTCTCAATCTCTCCAATGTAAACTGCTAAAAAATCTTTTGGTACATCTGAAAATCTTGAGACTGCTTTATTTGGAGCAAATACAGACGGTCGGAGAATTTGCCTAGCAAGATTACCTGCCAATTTAATAGCCATAGTCGTCTTCTTGAGATTATATAATTTTAGAAAAGAATCAAGAGAAATAAGTATTAAATTTTGGTTGCTTGAGGAAACTGTAAGAGCAGAGATTATGAAGACTTGAGTTGATTGTGAGTTGTGACCAAAGTATGTCAACTATATATAGATAAAACAATTTCCTCTAAATTTGGAGTTACTAGCTAAGAAACATTCTGTGTAATCTGCTGAAAGCAGACTCATAAGCTAGCACATGCTCCTGTCTTCCTGTTGATAAACAAGGATATGCCTTACAAGTACTCGTAAACCAATAAAAGACCACCTAAAGATTTGAAATCTAGTAGATATGGAGGCCAAACAAATTGAACCTTCAGATCAAAGACATGCTTGAGACAATGGGACAATACTCCTGTGGAGACTTTAACATGCTATGGGATACTAGTAGCCTAAATAGGTATTATATATTAATGAATTGATTAGTTTTGGAAAACCTGCCAAATATGAATTTGAGGGCATAACATGGCTCTGTGTTCTACATCTGCTAAAGAATTATAATTTTAATTGAGAGAAAATTCTCTAATTTTACTTTTATAAGTAAGAATGTTACCGTAAGTATAATGAAGCAACCTAACTTTCTGCAGTAAAGATGATCTCTCACTTGATAAGTCCCTTGATGGAGTTTGCCAGGAGAACTAAGCACTTGAAGGATCACATAGTGATCATTGCTAGCTATTTTTGGTATTGAATAACATGGCCTTACACAAAAATGGACTTGCTTTTATGAAACTTTTCTTCTATATTGGACCATGTAGAGGCACTCATCTAAATTTCATCCTTTAACTTGTAGATTGTTTTCCAAAAAACACACTTGAACATGATGTTTTCCGATAACTATGCATTTTTTAATCACTGCCTCTAAGCTTTCTTAATTAAGGGTAGTTGGTAGTTAATATATTAAGTTGTTATCTATATATTCAAATGCTGAAATGAAATGTATATATGAAGTTTTCCGGTTTTTGTTTGCTTTTGCTGTTTTGATTCTCTAAAATAAACATCATTTTATTATCAAACGGCATCAAAGCATCATTGATCTTTGCGGGACTGTGTGAGAGAAAACCAATAAGGAAACTCACCAGATTTAACCCAAACGTCTGAAATTTTCTTCGATGGCTTCTGCAAGTTTTCAGGAGTTTCACCACCCATGTTTGATGGCCAAAGCTACCAGATATTGAAACGAAAGCCTATCTATGAAAACCATAGCCTATCTTAGATCATTTGATCTTCGGGATTTTTTTGAGACAGGCAAGGAATAAGTGACTCAACTTCCAAATAACCCCACACTTGACCAAATCAAGCACCATTCTGAAGAAGTAGCCAAGAGATATAAAGCTTTGTCTTGTATCCATTCAGCTGTTGATGAAGTCATTTTCACTAGGATAATGGCATGTGAGACAACAAAGGAATCTTGGGATTAACTAAAAGTTGAATTCCAAGGCAGTGACAAAGACCAAGCAATGTAGATTTTCAAACAGAGTAATGAAGATTGTCAATCAAATCAGGTTGTTGGGTGAGGAATTACCAGAAAAAAGAATTGTGGAGAAGGTGATGGTGGCTCTTATAGAGAGATTTGGAGCAAAAATACCCTCTCTTGAAGATTCATGGGATCTTTCACAGCTCAGACTCACTGAGTTCTTTAATTAGTGGAGCAAAGAAAGTCATTCGAAGAGGAAGAAAAGCCATTAGAAGGTGCTTTTATAGTTTTTTTGTTCACACAATAAAATTCTCTGAAAGTTTTCTTCCCACAATAAACTCAATGCAGGGTCTTCTTCACACAATAAATTTCTCTGACTCCCATTTCTTCTTGTTCGAAGCCATTACGAAAGTATGAAGTTTCTGTCAGCTGTAACAATTGTGAAGTTTTCTGTATCAGTCAATTGATGGCTTTTCTGATAAGATCCAGAGATAACAATATTACTTAATTATATCACTCAATCAATAGCTTTCCTGATTTACTGAAAGCATCTTATATAGAGCAAGATATCAACATAAACTAAATATTGGTTTTTAGTGCCAGTTGCATTTCTAAAAGCATATTGCATTTAAAGAACTGTTTGATTAGAAATTGATAAAAAAAGAGTTTAAATTGCTTGTAAGAGCCATAGTTGTGGAGTTTTTAAGGCTCAACCACAACCCAGAACAATTAACCCAAATTATTTAAATAATTTGCAGTGGCAATATAACTTTCCTCTTTTTGCTCGATGCGGGACTATTACCAAGCAAGCACCTCACTTTGAGGTGGGTTGTGACAGACACATTCAAAATACAATCATTCCCAAATCATGCACATATATGATGGACTCAATACTGAAGAGAAGTGGATGGTGATAAATGTAGAAGATCAACAGGTCTACAACACTTCCTGTAGGCCTGGAATTTTTGTTCAATAACTCATATTTCAGACCCCAGCGAGTGGTTTCAGCCAGTAACTCATATTTGGCAGGATTTCCCAAACTAATCAATTCATTAATATATAGTACTTGTTTAGGCTACTAGTATCCCATTGTCTCAAGCATGTCTGTGATCAAAGGGTCACTTTGTTTGGCATCAGCTTTAACAAGATTAATTCCCAATTAATCTTTAGGTGGGCTTTTATTGGTTTATCTCTCTACTTATTGGGCATATCTTCACTAGCCTTGTTTATCAACAAGAAGACAGAGCATGTGGTACCTCAAGGCTCAAGATTCTGTTTTAAGCAGATCCACTAAATCCACATTTTTTATGAATTTCAATAAATTGTTTCATCTATAAGTACTTCATGCTTTTATAACAACTCACAACCAATTCAAGTCTTCACATCCTCTCTTACATGTCCTCAAGCAACCAAAGTCTAAAAGTTCTTCTAATTATATATCAACAAGAAGATTATGGCTATTTTTGGGCGGGTTTAGCTAAGCAAATTCGTCGGGGCTTTGTGTTTGATCCAAATAAAGTAGCTTCAAGAAGAGAAGAAGCGATTTGTAGTTCCAGGATCCTATTTGAAAGAGCCTTCATTTCAATATTTGTTGATTAAAGCTGAAGGGGAGTATGGGTTTGATCATTCAATGGGTGGTTTGACAATTCCTTGCAGAGAAGATGCTTTCCTTCACGTCACTTCCAACTTGAATAGACCTTAAGAGTAGGCAGTACTCAATTAACTCATCACATTAAACAGTTTTGTAGGTAAGAATTGCCAGTTGAGTGTAAATATTTTCTTTTTGTTACAGAATCAAAAGAAATTCTGCTAATTGAGAAGAAGTTTTCAATGCCTTTTTAAATGTGATCTCTACAAATATATGGCAGCTTTCTCTGATTTATTTGCATATTGATTGTTTCTTATATAGAGAAGCACATCAACTAGAACTAAAAGTATGTTAAATTTTTTTAAAGAATTGCTGAGTCGAGCTGAAAAAGAGTTCATATAAAAATAATACATAAAACATACTAAATCAAATTATCTTCATTTCTTACTGAAAAGAGAAAATTCAGACTTGATGCCATAAGACATGAAAATCTATATATAAATATATTTGAGTTCATTTCAAAACACTTTGAAAAGAGACACAATTAATACAATAAAACCTCTATAAATTAATATCGTTAAAACTTATAAATTTTATTAACTAAAAAATGCATTAATTAATTGATGAATTAATAATTTATTAATTAAAATATAGTATTTACAATTTAATAAATATACATTTAATCAACTAAAAACTCATTGTATTTTATCAATCTTATAATCAATTTAATATCAACTAAATGAATTGAACAAAAAATATGTGATCAATTGAATACAAATTAATTAAAATGGATAAAAAATATGATCAATTAAATATGAACTAATTGAATTAAATAAAAAAAATATGTGATAAATTGAATATAAATTAAATTAAATGAACAAAAAACAAGTTAATATAATTACTTAAATTTAAATAATTTTTAGAGTCATATTTTAATAAAGCAAATATCATAATTTATTATATGTATAATATTGACAAATTATTAATTTATAATATGAATGAGACCATATAATTATGTAATGATTTTTAAAAAAATATTATCTTATTAATTTATCGAAATTATTAATTTAATCTATTAGCTCACATCGATATTATAAAAAATTATTATATAATAAAAATTATTAATTTATCGAATATTAATTTATAAATATTTTATTTATTATATTTCAGACTCCATTACAAAGTAAAAGACAATCAGAATTATACTCATATTTTAATAAAATGATCAACTGAAAAGATGTTCTCAGTTTTACAATTATAATTTATATCAGTAGCTTTCTTGTAAGTTGTATCAGCAGAAAATTTTTAGCCCATCTTATCTTCTACTAGAAGAAAAATAAAAATCGTACAAGATTTATAATAAAAAATTTGTTTCTGTTCATCTTTTCTTCCTCTATAAAATATTCAAAGCTAGAAGTGATTTCAATGAAGCTGTCTTTCCTGCATGGAATTGTAATTGAAGCCAATTTCTTCTTCAGCCTTTTGAAAGGAAGGCTGATTCAAGAATGGTAATGTAACAACAAACTTCTTTTGGCTCTGTCCTACGTAAACTGCAAAGTAGCCTTTAGGAACACCATGTAACATTAAAGTTTTTCTACTCAACATTGTATTTGATCGATGAACAATATGAATAGCTAGCTTAACACCAGACACAGAAAAGCCAATCTCAATCCAATAAAATCAACTTTAAAATCACCAAATCCAAATTTGCAAGTGGTTATGATCTATTGGCGCAAAAGAGTTTTTATTTTTTGTCCAAAAGCTGCTACTCGCTATGATAATATTAAACTATTCTTTATAATACTAAAAGCATTTATATTAAAAGCTCTAAGCCAAACTCTATCCTTATTCTTAGGCTTTTACCTAACTTGCAAAGTTTGGTGAATTAGACATCAAGAGAATGACAGCAAAGGCCTGCTAAGGCTAGATAAGCAGTATTGGTTGGATTGATTTTGAAACAATTTCAATTTTGAGAACAAAATGCTAACAATAATAGGTCTGAGTATTTTGCTTCTAAGATGCATTCACTACACCTGAATTGACCAAAAAACATTGAATGGAAGGAAAGAAGTCTCGGTCATCACAATTGTATGTGAATTCACTTATTTACAAGTTCAAATATGAGAGGCGGATTTACTTAAGACGTGCCGCCTCTTAATTTTTTAAATTTTTTAGTGTAAAATTTCTATTTATCCTTAAAATTTGTCAAATTAATAAAATATTTTTTGATTTCAAAAAATTAATTTTTTTAGTCTCAAAGAAAATATTAATTAATCATGTATTCTTTTATTTTTTCTTTTTTGACCTTTTAATTTTTAAAATTTTTTAAGATAAATTATTATACAGTTCTGAAATTTACTAAAATAGTCAATCTATTTTGAAAAATTAATTTTGTAGTTCCTATTTTATAGTATTTTTTTCTAAAAATTTTACCTTTTTTTCCAAACGTGAGAAATGCCTTCTCTAAAAAATTCTGCATTTGCCCCTGAATACGATCAAATTCTCATCAAACTTAATCCTGCCACGTTAAGAAGATTTACTACCCTACCATAACTCGAACAAAAATAGATGTGCATATCCAGGTTCTAATCCATGAAAGGAAAACAGAAGGTGGATGGAGTGAGGAGAATAAAGATCACATCTAGGGTAGATGCAACCATTCATAAGTATTCATTTTCAAAATATAAGAGATTCAATGTACATAGTTGGAATTCAAATCTATAAAAGCACTATATCCACTTGCATCAAGAGGAAATATTGTTGACATTATTATCTACTTTTATTCTGAGCATCAACCCCAAGCGCAGCAACCTAGTTATAGCCTTCAGTCACCTGAATATTGAGAACACATCATCAGCATCACAAACAAAAGCATGCCATCAAGGCCATATTACTGCCTAAATCTACGATAATTAAGCATGCAAAAGGGCCAAAGAAGCGAAAAGGTTAGGTAATCCATATGACAAACTTAGTTGCACAATGCAGTTGATGCTAGTGAACCAAAAACAACTTGCTACCCAATCTCAATCTAATGAAAGAAAATTCAAAAGATTCTTCTTAAGCTCCCTAATTTACTAATTCCAAGCCCCTCACAAGCACACAAAGAACATCCCCTACATTAAATACGGCGTAAGAAGAGCAATTGGCTTAAGTAATAAGTTTTGTAACAGAGTAGTTGCACTATGAATTGTTTACAGGTCTATGAAAAGAGGGATCATTAAAAGAACACTTGGAGCCAGCATCACCATCTTCAGAGTTCTCAATCTGAGAAATAAATTCACAAGAAAGATACGAAATTTCTGGTAATTAGTTAAAGGATCCCTAATTAAGAACAACATGGCAACAAATTATATCTCCATCAGAAGATAAAAAGATTGTCAGATAAGCCTCTACTACATCTGGAAACAACTATGCAGTTTAGCCTTACCCAAAATTCCTCTTTCTGGTCAATGCAGACGCTAAATGAAGGGCTTGCCCATAGCTTCCTAAATGTCTAAGATCAATCATCGATTGCCTAAGTAAAACCTCAAAGCTAGCGAGACACTTATCCAACCCAAAAAATTGGATTCCTTGAATAATGTTTTTGAACATACAAATAAGAATTAGCTCTTACTTTCATTGAGATTCTTGGTAATTTAAGTAAACCAGTTATTGGTTTCTGAACTTACAACCAACATAACATCAATTCAGTTTAATCACAACAAAAAAAAATAAATTCAGCCCTTGCAAGTTTTCAAAGAGATGTCTTCAGTATTAAAACAAGTTATAATATCAAATTCACCTAAATTTCCATGTGCTTAAATCAAAGGAAAGGATTATAAATTTAACAGCAATTACCGATCTAAGCCGTAGACTCTGTTGGGGCATCCCCAATAAGCTTGAACTCCTGCACTTCCTTGAAGTTCAACCATGGCTTTTCCCAGATCTTTGCTTCATAAACTTTCTTTTGACCACCATCCGTTACCTCCAAGGTAAGATAATAAATTGTCCCAGCCACCACCTGCTCCTTCGCATTCACCACTCTCTTATACTCTAGCAACGCATTCTGCCCATAATTTACCATTTATCTTCAGCAAACCATTAATTCAAAGACTTTTATATTTAAATAATGATTTATATTGAAATGATATCTATCTTTTAAGTATAATTTTTAATAAAACAACAAAATTCTATTTAATTATTTAAAAAATAAATATGGAAAAAGATTAGTTCAGATTTAAAAATTCATTTTCATTCCTATTTTATTTTTTCTTGTAACCTAAATATAACAAGACATTGAATTCAAGCAAAAAAATATGAACAATCAAACATAAATTAAACAAAAAAAGCGAAATTTAATCAGAATATGATAATCTAATCAAATGAAATTCGGATCTTAAACAGAATTGAGAACCTGTTTCTTGTTATAATCATCGACAGCGAAACGAGCAAGACTATCAATCTCTACGCTGTTGGCCCATCCTTCTACCTCCTTGATACCGCCCGCGGTTGCCATTTTCTTTTCTTTTCTTTTCCGAGAAAATTTATCTTCTTTTATTATAATTATTAAGGTTGAAGAAGAGCTATTGTTTATATAAAGGAGCCAAGAGAAATTTCCTCTACAATCCAATCCCAATTGAAGGTTCTGATTTTGCAGAAAACGCGTTGGGTGCCCCCATTTTGGTCAATTTCGCGCCGTGTCGAGGCAATCCTCTGCAAACTTGCGCTTTTTAATGTATTTGTACTTGGACATTGTCAACCAATGATAGACCTACGGACTATCAAAACCTTACCTCTCATTTCCATCTCAATTTCAAGTATAATATATATATTTGTTATAATTTTGATTATATTGTTAAAATTCATAATCCGCAAAATTTACATGAATAAATATTGAAATTTATTTATATAAAATTAATTTATTTATATTAAATTTAATATTTATTTACTTATAAATTATTTATATATTTTATTATTCTTCGATATGAGATTTTTTAATTCTAACATATAAAAATATATTATTTATTATATAATATTAATAATTGTTTTTAAATATTTAATACATATTATTTTTTTTAAATTTATCATGTTGCAATTATTAATTGGTCCAATAAAGTTAAGATTTTTTTTTATTTTAAAATATCAAATTGAAATAATATTAAATTTAAATTTAGTTTAATTAAAAAAATATAAGGCTCAAAATTTAACTCAAATTGAATTGAGTATTTATTTTAAATCGATTTGAATTCTAATAGATATTCAAAATATTCAAATTCGATTAGATTATACTTGATAAAAAAAACTTATTTTACTTATTATTGTCAAAATAAAATTTTAATAAATTTAAATTTGATGTCAAATTAATAAATTAATATATTATGTAAAATATATTTAAAATCATATAAAATTTTAATATTTAACTAGAATTATTAATTATTTAAATTAAATATTATAATATTCAAACTTAATTCGAATTTAAACTCGATTCAATTATAATAAGTTAAATTGGAATATTTAGTTAAACTCAAGTGGCTTACACCCCTTGGTTTTCATGGCACTAGTGAAAATTTTCACCAATTTAGCTGGTCAATATTGACTTTCTACATGTTTATGATGGATTGTGTTGCACCATACCTCTCCCACCATTTTTCCTTAACTCGTAAGATTATTATTATTTGTTTTTTTCAGAAGAAATGATAAATCATTAATTAATATAAACTCTGTTAGATAGATTTTATATATTTGAGTGGTCAAACGAAGTTATCCAATGGAAGGAGACATACGTTATTCAAAAGATTCAGCACGTTGTAATTGATAGAAAGTCAATGGAGCCAACAGGTTTTCGTCTTTACTAAAAGGAATGCTTGTTTTAACTTTTATTAAAATATATGATATGATTTAAAATTAATAAAATTTAAATATGTAATATAATTTAAAATTAATAAAAATTAAATAAATTAAAATTTTCAATATTATTATTATTTTTTTTTTGAAAGAAGAATGATACCTCTTTCTTAGAAAAATAATTAAAAAATTATGATCGTAGTTAATATAAATAATTTTTATTCCCTAAATTTTATTGACTAAATTATTAGAATAATAATATTCAGTTCAATAACTGTAATTGACATATTGACAGAAAACACATTCCACTCGAAATTGACATCAAATCATTTAATGTGTCTGATTTATTAAAAAAAAAAAAAAACTTAATTTTATATAAAAGATATAAACAAATCTTTATAAATAAGAATAATTTAATTTTCACAAACGAAAAATGTATAAATAAAATAAATATAAATATAAATAAATAAATTTATATTTAATATTAAAATTTTATTAAAAAAGTAATAAATAACTCAAAATAAAATAAATGTTACACTATTTTTAGAAAATTGGCATAAAATAAAAAAATAGAGATGACAAAATTGAAAGAGGGAGAAGGATGAATTTGACAAAGATGATGATAATGAAAAAGAAAGGAATAAGAGGCAATTGGAAAGAAAAAGAGAAAAAAGGATAGGAAGATGGATAGGAAAGAAAAAGAGAAAGAGAGTGGGAAGATGGAGGCCAAGTTTAAGACAAGTGACTACATTTTATTAAACACTAATGATATTATTATTATATTAATCAAATTACAAAATAATTTTATTTTATTATTGTCATGACTAATTGCAACCTCTATTATCCAGATAGGAAAGACTATTGTCATGCCCCTTGCAAGCTTTTTGCACTCCTCTTCTCTGCACTATAGGAGTTATTAATTACACTTTAAAGCCAATTAACTTTTGTTTAGTATTTAATATCAATATTAACCTTATGTTTATCTCAAAATTTAACTGCACGTTTGTTTTTATCCAATCATTTAATTAAAATAATTTTTTTTATAATTATACACTTTAATTTAAAAAGAATTAAAATTATTTATATACAAAATTTTAAAATATAAAGTTATATTTTATTAGAAATATTGAACTTTTATTTTATTTATTTTTATAAATATAATTTTTATTTCCAACACCAACTTTTTATATAATGAAAAACTTTTTTCCCTTTAAAATAATATAATTAAGTTCCAATTGCAAGAAAAAAATTCTAAAATTTCAATATCTTTTTAATTATATCAGAAATTTATAATTTTTTCTATTCTAAGGAAAAGCTTTAAAAGTTTTGTTAATCTAAATTAATTTTATTTATGCTGAAACTAAATCTTAAAATTAATAACATGCAATTAAATAAGAAAAATAATAAATTAGTTTTATCATATTTTTATCATTATTGATTAATTAAATAAATAAAATATATACCATTATTGTTATAAAAACAAAAAATAAATAAATTATAAAAAAAAGAAACGGAGATAATTTTATGGAATTAAGTTCTTTTAGTAAAATAAAGTAAGTTGCAAAAATATAATCCTAAAGCTTCTGCCACTTTCTTTTCCCCTCTTGTCTTTCTCTTTCTTTTTTTTATGGCTTTTACCTATGTCTAACTCCTCGTTATTTCTCTTTTTATTTTTTGTCATTTCTTTTTTTCTACTTGTATGCCAATTGCCAAAAATATTGCAGTATCTGTTCTATCTTGAATTATTTCGTTATTGTTGTAAATAAAATTTGATGTTAAATTTAAATTTATTTATGTTAATTTTATTTGTGAGTCATTCATTTATGGAGGATTTGGATTGTCATTTTTTATGGAGGTTTATTTGTTTCCTTATATGAGAATTTGTTTGTTTCTTTTATACGAAGATGAGCTTTCGTCTTATTTTCAATATATCGGACTCATAAAATGACTTGATATCAATATTAAGTAGAGTTTATTTTCTGTTAATATGCCAATTACAGCTGATGAACTTAATACTATTGCTCTAATAACTTGATCGATGAAATTTAGGGATAAATTCATTTTAATTGTAATTTTTTTAATTATTTTTATCGAGATTTATCTTTTTATTATATGAATAAAATTTTTTTTTATAAAAAAAAAAAAATCGAATTGATCAAATTCAATAAATGTGATTGTCAAATAATTTTAAATTGTTTTGAAATTTATTTTTCTTTATTAATCTATTGAGCATCTAAGACTTATTATTATATTTAATAATAAAAAATAAAACGAGTGAATTTATAATGGTTTGAAACATTAGAAAATGCAGTATTTTATAGAGAAACATAAAACTTTCAATGAAATTTATAAAAAATAAGATAGAGTTAAAGATATAGAAGTAAAACTATTGTAAAAGTTCATTAATATAATAATAATATCATTGAAATTTTTTAATTTTTATTAATTTTAAATCATGTTACATGTTTTAATACATGTTTTAATAATATGTAAAAGATGAAAAGAATGCAATAAAGAGAAGCCCTTACCACTATTCCTTGAGCAATTATTATGTATTTTATTTATTTATTATTAAGCTTTTAATTATATTTTATAAAATTTAAATTTTTTATTATTATATTAAAAGATAATGTGTACAATTTAGAAAACAAGCCAGCTTTGGGTGTGATATTCCGATTGAATTTCTAGCAAAAAAAAATCATTTTTTTATTTTTTATTTTATAATTTTTTTTTTAAAATAACTCCAGTACTTAATTATTTATTAATTTTATTACTTTTAATTTATTTTCTAAAATTATGCATAATCAACATATAATAGAAGATTACCTACTTCTTAAAGAGCAATCAATCGATCTCTTGACTTATATTATTGATTTAAAATTTAATCACGAACGAAAATATCCTTATTTCATAGTTTAAGAGCTATTAATATCTCTTTGTTTGTTCATCACTGTAAATCATAAGGAGAGTTTTCACAGAGAGTTTTTTTCTCTATTCTCAACTTCTTTTTTGCTAACTCAGAGAATGTATTTTCTGTTTTTGCGTTGATAGAACTCCAGGGATATTAGGGATACTAATAACTTTCCACTGGG
This sequence comes from Aleurites moluccanus, assembly GCA_948193065.1. NCBI lineage: Eukaryota > Viridiplantae > Streptophyta > Magnoliopsida > Malpighiales > Euphorbiaceae > Aleurites > Aleurites moluccanus. The sequence goes on from CANXYC011198246.1 coordinate 15,144, forward strand.
ATTTTATCTTATCATTTTTAATTCTAATATTTAAAATATAAGATATTATATATTATTAATTAATTAACTTATATTTAATGGATTTAGGTCCATACACTTGTCATGAGCATACCTGAATCTAACCCATTAATTCCAACATCTCCCACTCGCATATGACAAAATATATCCCATCTATGACAAAGCCTTATAGACATTTCATACTAGGTAAATAGACCTTATAACCATCATACAACGAGATCTCTTTGATATATACCTGTAAGGGATATATAACCTCTCGATAAGTGTATTTTTAGTAAATAAAGTATACACCATCCCAAATTACTTATCACATTTTTTTCTCTCTTTTGATCTTATAACAATTTGTATTCACAATTATATTCACTCATAAATATAATTGGTCGACCTGCAAATACAAAAATTTGAAAGTGACCACTAAGCAATCTTCCTTTTTGCTTAGTTCCATCAATCATAATCCAACTCGCTTTTTTATAGGTATTCCATATAATCAAATCACTCATGATCTTTTACTAACACTTTAAGAAAGCGAAAACTGGATTATATCTTAAAAACCATCCAAAAGTCATAAGAGTAGTAAATTTGAGAATCATAATTCTCAAGGGTCTCATATTTCTATAAATTGAGATCATTAACTTTTGTCCTCCCTTTGGTCAGATTTCGCACATGAGGTATGAAACACATATTATAGTATTCTTTCATTTTTCAAGGAACGCATGTAACACCTCAGCCTAGTTTTAATCTTTCTTTAATAGTGATATTCTGGGGGAGAATTTTGTTATTTATATATTGTGATGTTAATATGTATTTATACATGAAATTAATATTTATGCATGTTATTTGAATTAGTTCTACGCATAGAAATGGTTTAGAGCCAGCTAGGATTTAATCGGCCAAATTTTAGTTTTTGGTGAACTGGGGGCAAAATGGTCATTTTACACTCCATTGAAATTTTATGAATTTAATATCATATTTAAAGAGAGAAAATAATTTAAAGACTTGAAAATGGCCTTATTTTATTTATTTGAGCAGTAGTTTAAGAAATAATTTCGGTCGGAAAATTTTTATCGGCACGTAGCGCGATTTCGGT